>JAMQGT020012459.1:0-76675 GCA_024447675.2 Pterophyllum scalare | reverse complement strand
TGTGTCTTGTGACCTTCGCTCAGTTACGTATTGCTTACCATGCATTGCTTCTGCAACCACAGCAGCCAACATGTGGCAGGAGTACACTGTAGTGATGAATTCTTGATTGTCATATGTTTGTTGCTGAGTTTTAACATTCCATTGTTTCTTTCA
This sequence comes from Pterophyllum scalare, assembly GCA_024447675.2. NCBI lineage: Eukaryota > Metazoa > Chordata > Actinopteri > Cichliformes > Cichlidae > Pterophyllum > Pterophyllum scalare. The sequence goes on along the minus strand of JAMQGT020012459.1, from coordinate 76,522 downwards.
TTAGGTGATAGTGGATACTCCCACCAGCCCAGTCACCAGTGGCCTACCCTTATTTTTTGTGATTACAGTAACTGCTATCAAGCAGGTAAGAAAGTCCCTAATGAGGTTGAGTGTGAGTGTTCAGTGGGCACGGGCGCACACACACACATACAGTTTTTTTGCAATGTCCTTTTTCTCACATATTGTCTTTCATCACACTAAATGCTTCCTCCTTCTCTATATAACACAGCCCCCCCCCCATCTTCATAACTGCCTTGCTGTGATTTTTGTATAAAGTACGTGCCTAATGCTCTCTTGGGTTTTGTATTAATGTGCCCTGCTGGTGAATTCTGATTGGGGTGAAGACGAAATAGCCTCTAGGGGAGTGTTAGCAAATGAAGAGAGAGTCTATTTCAGAGATACAAATTATCAAGGGGAGTATCTGTTTCTTTGACTCTATTGCTTCCATGTCCCAGCCTTAGATGTATTGTTTTAGGATTGGCTTTTTAGTTAGTCTCCTGCTGGGGCTTTGAAATGTACAATAATGGGTGGATTTCCTTATGATAATATATGGGATCCTCTGATAACATGTGTCCACTTTCATCCATACTAGTGCTAGTGGTATTTTTTTTCCCACACTGGTTATACTGGGATCTGAGTTCTGTGAACAAGGCTGAGGCAGTTCTTCCACACACAGATCCTATTAATACAAATTAATTGATATGTTGACTGTTTTTAAGAGCAGTGGCAACAGAAAGTGACAATACACTTTACCTGATAATATAACAGGTAGCCTATTAAGGATTAAATGACTCTATAACCCCATGTAAAATGTTTAAGTGAAATTTTTGTTAACAGAGGCCAAGAATCCATATTTTTGGTTGTGTAAGTTTATTTTTTCATGACAAAATGTTTCAATATTCCTGATTGAATAATAATATGGATAAGAATAATTATTAAAAAATTTATTTCTGCATCACTGAACCAGACTTTTGTCCTCCTATCGGCCTGTAATCCTGCTTTTTGGCTCAAACTCAGCCTTGGCACACATTCTGGTTTACCCCTCTATCCTCATCTCCTCCATCTCCATTACTATCTTAGAGTCTTTATAAAGTCCACACTAGGTTTTGTGGCTTGTGCTGCTGCAGCCCTGGAAATTATCTTTCTACCTGACTCAGTATTATTTCATTTTATACTGTTTCTGTGCACTGCTGAACAATCACCATCTCATTCTGCTGCTGAAGGCACTTCTCCAAGTAATGATGAAATACCGAATTTGGACATTTAATTGTATGCATGGACATTCATGGGAATTTATACTCTTCCTTGGGATTGACAGCTCCTGCTTATCCTTTACTGAAACTTCTATCATTAAGAAGCCATAAAACATTCAGAGCACACCCCTTAGTTTGACAGCTACTCTTGTACTGTGTGTCATTTTGTACTTACATCAGTTATAACTTGTCAGTGTCCCATAGGTACAGATGCCACAGAAAAGGTTTCTACTTTTTGTTGTACTAAGCAATGCTATTCTGATTTTGATATATTGCCACAGGGATATGAGGACTGGCTACGGCACAAGGCTGACAATGAGGTGAATAAGTACCGAGTGACAGTGCTAGAAAATGGCCGGAGGATATGGAAAGAGAGCGAGAAGATCAAAGTACGTTACAACAGACACATCTTAACTGAAATCAAATGGAATAAATAAATCCTCCAATATATGACCAGATTTGGGATATGTGCACAAGGGAGAACATACTAGTCTGCTGAGCTAAGTTGATGGTCAGATGTGCGTGAGGGCAACTTATTTGTCCAGTGCATTCTGTTTTTAAAGACTTATAGTTGTCTGGCTCACTTTAGTTTTCAGGATTTAAAAAGGAACAACATTTGTTTTTTGGTCATCTTTATTTATTTCTTTAACAGCTGGATGTTGAGTGGTGTCAGCTAGTACAGCTAGACCACTCAACCGTTCAAAACCAAAGCTTCATGTGTTGTTTATGCATTGCATAAAACAGCTGTTCCCTGCACAGGAACCCATATATGTTTACTGTAATCTACCTCCTTTTGCTAAAATAAACATTCAAAATCCAGGCAGGCTTTTATCACTACTTGGCAGACAAAACTAGAGATTAAAGATTCTTATGGATTGTTCTTGTTCCTCTTTTAGTATCCAAGTGTTTACACACTAATCACAACAACTTCATAGGGATCTGGCAGTTATATTTATTTTGGAGTCCTCTTAGTGATAAAAGTGACTGAAGGCTGTTTAAACTTCTGCTACTCATCCTGTGCTTGATTCTTTGGAAAAGAGGGAGAAAGCATACTGTGTCTTCACAAATGTTTTTTGGTTATGTTTCTCCAGGTGGGAGATGTTTTGGAGGTGGAGGAAAACGAGACCTTTCCCTGTGATTTAATACTGCTGCAGTCTAGCCGAGATGATGGCACATGCTTTGTTACCACAGCAAGTCTGGATGGAGAGTCTAACCATAAAGTAAGATTGGTAGACTACTCCTCTACTTTTTTTTTTTTGCTCTGAAGAATTTAACTTAAAAGTAGTTTCCATTTAAAGCAAGTGAAGTTTATAGTTGATGTGCATTAGTTTGGTGAATATAAGGTAATAATAATAATAAGAGTAGTGGATGCAGAAAAACGCTACTCTTCCATAATTAATGCATTTTTCTAAATGCTCTTACACACTACTTGAGTAGTTATAATTTATAGGAATTATAATTTTTTTCTTTGATTGCTGGCCTTGCTTTAAAGAGGTGTCTCCTGTGTAGTTACTCAGAAATATGTGTTCATGCCTGTTTGTGCTTAAGTGTGTTGTTATCTTTTTCTTAATTTTCCATATTGTTTGTGTGTGTATGTGAGAAGCAGTGGAAGCTAAAGTGATCACTTGACCTAAGTTGGTCACAGCTCTCTCTCTCTCTCTCTGCCTCTTCCACTTGTCCAGACACACTACACAGTGCCAGACACGGAGAGTGATGTGGAATCTCTCAACGCCACCATTGAGTGTGAACAGCCACAGCCTGACCTTTACAAGTAGGCAATCATCATGTGGTCCCAATGGATTTACACTACAAGCATGTGGTGACTGTGGTCTGTTAGGGAATGGAAATATCTGTAAAGGCTCTGATATTAACATGTAGGTTGTTAAAAGAATTTTTGGCAAGTCATAGTGCATTTGTGGGACAATGAAAGTGATCCTATTTTGATCTTTCAACCACAAGCTTGATGCTCATTTACTTATAGCAATTTCAGCATTGATGATGGATGGGTCCTCCTTGGGGCAAGTAGTGAGACTGTTATAATTTAGTCTGATATCAGAATGAGGGTGAGCATGTGAATATTCAGTCAGTAAAAAATGACAGCATTTTGGTGGCAGGCCTCTAAACTTTTTGATTTTTAGGTCAGTGAGTAGTCAGTTTTGAATAATTAATGAACTCTGAAAAGATCTGGATACCTTAAGTTCAAATCCCTTCTAGTATTAACACACATTTACTCACAAATGACTTCAGCTGTATGAGCATGTTCTATTTTGTTCCAGGGTTTGTTGGTCGTATGCACATCTACAAAAACAATGAAGAGCCTGTACTGAGGTGAGAGGACTCATGCCCAACCAACTCGGCACACTTTAAGTGAAAGCAAAATCAAACCACAGTTGTTCATTTGTTTCCCTTTACATCACCAACAAATCATTATTTCATTGATCCTTTATAGCAGACAAGCATTAAAATAAAAACAGACTGGCAGGGCTTTAGCCACTGCTTCCAAAGCACTCCCACAGGAATTTATCATTGACTGCTTTGTAATGACCATATAAACAAATGCCAGTGTCCTTCTCAAGAACACTGGAACTGGTGTGAGCCCAGACTGCAGGCATACTGTGTACTGTCACTGCGTATATTAGAGTAGATGCCAGCTTGCCTGCCAGATTTCCATTTAGAGGATAGAGGAGTGTGGATTGCACAGCAACTATATGACTAAACAGGTTGATATACTGATGTGATTGTGCAGGTCTCTGGGCCCAGAAAACCTTCTGCTGAAAGGAGCAACTTTAAAGAACACTCAAAGGATCTGTGGTACGTCAGTATTGGCGTTTTTAACAATAACATATTGGGGATGGCTTGATGTCTAAAAGGCTGATGTCTTTTTCTTATTTTCTTTCTTAAGGTGTTGCAGTTTACACCGGTATGGAGACAAAGATGGCCCTTAACTACCAAGGAAAATCCCAGAAACGCTCTGTTGTGGAAAAGTAAGTAAAGAGGAATAAAGTGTAAACAAGTCTAACAAACCTACCTTTGGTACTCATTAATTTGAGTTCTTGTGTCTTCAGGTCTATCAATGCTTTCCTTCTGGTTTACCTTTGCATACTGGTGAGCAAAGCCTTAGTGTGTACTACACTTAAGTATGTATGGCAGAGCAAGCCCGGACAGGATGAGCCGTGGTACAATGAAAAAACTAAAAAGGAAAAGGAAACTAATCTGGTGAGTTCACATTTTAGAAAACTAATGACACCAAACCTGAATTAAACAAAAAAAGGGGCGAAATTACTTGAGTAAAACTTGTCTAGCTTAGAACTGGAAAAACAACGGCTGCAAGAATTGCTAATATGGCTTGTTAGCAAAGTGAGTATACTGTGTTATTGTGTACGACATAGCAGAGGCCTCTGTTAATACAATACGTACTTATAATTATCCTTAGAGGATTGTAGTTAATGCTGTTGAGGGAATTACATCCATAGTGTTAAAGCATTTTACAAGCTCTTATAAAACTAGCAAAATGGCCACTGTGGACCTACATTGTGACATGGTCGGTTTCATGTTAGCTGTTAAACTTCTGCTCCAGCCCTCACTGAACTGTGAATCTTGTGACTGCCACTATTTCTTCATTTTTGTTCCAAGCATAAACCAGGACTAAGCCTACAGTGTGGTTGCTTATAATTGCTTAAGTTGTGGAGTTAAATTATGCAAACTGCCATGATTTTTTTTTTTTTAAATAATGTGCCTGCGTCCTTTTTACCAACAGTATCTTAACATGTTCACCGACTTCCTGTCCTTCATGGTGCTCTTCAACTTCATCATTCCAGTGTCCATGTATGTGACGGTTGAAATGCAAAAGTTTTTGGGATCCTTTTTCATCTCATGGGATAAAGATTTCTTTGACTCTGAAATTAAGGAGGGGGCACTGGTCAACACTTCGGACCTCAATGAGGAGCTGGGACAGGTCAGATGGTCCAAAGTTTAATGTAACAATGAAGTGGCAGAAATATCTGTCACTTATGCTTAGCTTTCTGTAAACTCTGCAAAAACAACTTAAACTAGCAAAACTAAATTGCTCTAGTATTATTTAAAAAAAAATAAAAATCTAAAGTCATCTCTAAGCATTTCATGTGCAGTGTCTACAGATAATGTTTCATATGTAATGCATAGAACAATCACCAGCACTACAGAAAATTAATTGTGAAATAACAGAAAAGCTTCTATGTTTGTTTCAAAATGTATTTAGTTTTCCATCCATTCATAAAACAACTTTCTGTTTTATTGTGAAACTATAAAAAAAAAAAAAAACAAATAAAAAAAAAACTTTAAAATTCTGAGACCAATATAAGTGCTACTGTAAAATGAATTCTCATTGCTTCATTTTTATAATGGCACTTCTGACTTAAACAGTGTTGCCATAGATCAGTCACACTTGGTTTTCCAGATGATTATTTGAGTTAAAGGTGATGCTCCGTTTAACTGATTAATGCAGTGCAATTTCCTCCTGGAAGTAATCAGCTAATATTATTGTTCAAGGCTTTTAAATGAGAAACTGAATTTTTATGGTTTTGGAAGTGTGTGTGATTTTTATTTTCATATTGCCTGCAGGTGGAGTATGTCTTCACAGACAAGACGGGCACCCTAACTCAAAATAACATGGAGTTCATAGAGTGCTGCATTGATGGCCACCAGTACAAGTACAGGGATGCGAGCTCGGAAGTCGGACGGATTCTGCGTTACAGATGGACCTGTGAGCAGACTACAGCAGAAAGCTGGCAGGGTGGGTGTTGTGGTGTCCTGCCATCTGTTGTAAAAGTCATACAAGGATTAACATATGGCCATTACATAGCTCATTGCCCAGAAAGACCCTTCATTGTTCATCCTCATACATTCTCCTTGACGTGTCAACATATGCAGTTAACACAGAGGGGAGGAAACGGCTGCATGCTCCCGACATGAGTACTTGATAAGACTTTACAGACTGTTGCACTTAATTACGTGTGCTGATAAGAGGTCAATTTGGTTGCAAATTCTGGACTTTATCCAAAGTTCAGCTACTGTATATGGCTCCACATTTGGCTGTTAATTGTTAAGTAGAAAAGTTTATTTCAGATTGTCTACAAATTAATTTTCTACTTATAAAGCACTTCATGTTGCTTATTTTACAATAGTAAGGCATTTTTATGTTGTTTTATGTTGTCTTCACAGGAAAGGGAAGAGCTATTTCTGCGTGCCCTGTGCCTGTGCCACACAGTTCAGGTGAAGGAATCTACAGAGCAGGGTCAGAGTCAAGAGGATGGACATATAGACCAGGTGGATGGATTAGTGGTAGATGGAGAGGTGGTCCCTCCATCAGAGGAGCAGAGAGGCTTTATAGCCTCCTCACCTGATGAGATTGCTTTGGTCAAGGGTGCAATGAGGTAAGAGATGGGCTGTTATGACTCAGTGAGTTCAACTGGCATTTTGACAAGCACACATTATGCATCTCACGGTGTGTAATTAATAGGTTCCTGGTATAATTTCTTTATATTTATTGAGCACTTAAATAGCATTTGCGTGGTGATTTGTCTCCAACTCCAGGTATGGCTTCACATTTCTTGGTCTCGAAAGTAAAACTATGAAACTTCTCAACAGGAACAATGATGTTGAAATGTAAGTCAGTAATTATGTAGACAAACCCTTTTGTTCTTAGTTATATTTTTTATTTGCATTTTCACTACATGCTTTATTTCCACTTTGCACTTCCCATAGATATGAGTTGCTTCATGTGTTGAACTTTGACCCAGTGAGAAGGCGAATGAGTGTAATAGTCAGATCCAAATCAGGTGAGCTTGAGATTACTGTCAGCTTAATTGCAATGCTTGTGATGTAGTGTTGGCCCTCACCTGTCACCTTGCTGGGTGTCTGTATAATGGTGTGTTTTATGTGCATAGGTGATACCCTGCTTTTCTGTAAGGGAGCCGACTCTTCCATCTTCCCCCGAGTCAGACAAGAGGAAGTTGAAAGGATACGCATGCACGTGGAGCGTAATGCAAAAGTGCGTTTCGGAAAGCATCTCGTCTTCCCAAATTTCCAATTCATTGTAATGATTTCACAACATCATCATATTTTGGCTTTTATAACATTAGTTGCTATTTTACTGTTTAGGAGGGCTACCGAACACTCTGTGTGGCCTACAAAGATCTTAGCGCAGAGGAATATGTCCAGGTAGATGCAGGATTGAGGGAAGCTAGACTGGCTCTGCAGGACAGAGAGGAGAAGCTTATGGCTGTTTACAACCAAGTGGAGACCGGAATGAATCTAATTGGAGCTACTGCTGTAGAAGATCGGTGGGTGCTCACACAAAATAACTGTATAGCTCTGTACACTGGTGAAATTGCTGATGTTGAAAGCTGCTGAATGTGATCCTTCTCTCTGCATGCGTCTGCTGTCCTTCCCCCTCAACAAACATCAGTGCCAAAAAGTTTAGAGAGTGAAATCCTTAACACAGAGTAATCTCTGGAATATACACAAAATTAATGTGGAGGGCGAAAGAGTGCAGAAGTCTGCCACAAAGTTCTTATCTTGACTTGCTCTTTTTTTCATAAATTGGCATCATCAATATTTATAGATTTCTACATTGTTGTGTTGCTGTAATGAATTAATTCCTCCTTCTGCAGATGTTTTAGGTGTTATTAACTAAAGGTCACTTTTTTTTGTCACGACTTTACTTTTCTTTCTTCATCTGAGTAGTTGGACTCAACCAGAAGTCCCTTATTTCAGAGCTTTTTAATGTAAGCTTACACTGCCATCTTGTGGTTAAGTTGTTTTACAATCGAGTTGGGGTTTCAGCAGTTAAATTCTAAAATACATATGGTGAATACAGCATAAAGCACGTAAACACATTACTGAATCACCATGCATCAATGCATTCAATCTGAAATATGTAATAAAATTTACATAAGTGTTGTTTATTTGATGTACCAGGAATCATGCAACTTTTGATGTTTTATGAAAAGTGTAATTTTTTTTAAATTGTAGGTGTTCTTTCTGATAATAGTGATAATGAGAATTAGTAATGTTTAGATTCTTTTCTTCTTATTGTCTGCAGTCTTCAAGAGGAGGCGGCTGCAACTATGGAAGCTCTTCAGGGAGCAGGCATGAAGATTTGGGTCTTAACGGGGGACAAGATGGAGACAGCCAAGTCCACCTGCTATGCTTGCAGATTGTTCCAGAGGAACACAGAGCTGTTGGAGCTAACAGTGCGCACTCTAGAGTTTATAGGGAAGAGGCGTGAGGACCAGCTGCATGACCTGTTGCTGGAGTACCACAAGAAAGCTGTACAGGATGCACCACCAGCAAAGGCTCGTGTCAACAGGTTGGTACCTTAAATTACACAATCCTAGTCTGTGTACTGACAGTGTTCTGTTATTTTTCGATACTAGTCTTTTATTGATGTAGATATTTTAATCAAAATTAATGTTATTGATGAATAAACTTTAAACCAATTTTTCTTCTCTGTATTATAGGAGTTGGTCCACCCAGGATTATGGTTTTATCGTAGATGGAGCCACTCTTTCGATGGTACTCAATTCATCATCAGAAAACAATGCAAATAACTATAAGAACCTGTTCCTGCAGATTTGTCAAAACTGCACAACTGTACTTTGCTGCCGCATGGCCCCCCTACAAAAGGCACAGGTCAGAACAATAATTTGAGAAGTAGAAGCTTTTCACAGTGAAAACTTATTTCCGATTTTATGCAGTTTCTGTGCCTCTGTATTCATCCATCTCTAGATAGTTAAAATGGTGAAGAACTCTAAAGGCAGCCCAATCACCCTTTCTGTTGGCGATGGAGCCAATGGATGTCAGCATGATTTTGGAAGCTCATGTTGGCATTGGTAAGAAATGTAATGCTGAAGCTGATTTAGGGATCTTTAATTATGCTTCTATCTATAGTGGACTGCAGTAGTGTGTAATATTTTTGGCCTTGGTGTTTCAGGCATTAAGGGGAAAGAGGGTCGGCAGGCAGTTAGGAACAGTGATTATGCCATCCCCAAACTCAAACACCTCAAGAAACTTTTGTTGGCACATGGGCATCTCTACTATGTTCGCATTGCACACCTGGTGCAGTATTTCTTTTATAAGGTAAGTAGACATTCAATCTATGTTAAAGCAACCAGAAGTACCCACTAGAGTCCAACAATATATTAGTGGATGGATATTATTTGCAAATATATTGATCTTAGCATTTCAAATGGCTGATCAATGAAATTTTAAAAAGTAATAATAGACAGGAGAATCACCCTCCAACTATGTTATGAGTGTTGATGTTGTATAGTTTGTTCACCAGTTGTATTCTGCAATTTTGCCGTTGGGAGCATGTGTCTTTGGAATGCTACAAACTCAACAACCAGGCTTTCATAAGCAGAGAAAAATGGATGGATGGACATACAGTATACGAGAGAGATTTGGCAGAATTAATCTAACCAGGTTAGCCTGATTTTTGAGTTGAACTCATTGTGAACCTATTTTTGTTCTTTGTTTGCCTGCAGAATCTTTGCTTCATCTTACCACAGTTTTTGTACCAGTTCTTCTGTGGCTATTCCCAACAAGTAAGTATGTCTAATTGAGCTTCAAAGATATTCTGAACATGAAAGGAAGTACTGTTCCCTAAAACCATACCTCTGTGCGCTCCTGAATGCCCAACTCTTTTCCTCAGAATCCTCTTTCCCCACTGTCCCTGGGATGTATGAGCTTTTCTGCCTTTATACAGTAAAAGAAGGCAAATAACTCACACCGGCCATATTCTGCCTCCACGATACAATATGGATATTATGTAATCCTGTTGGCATGTGTTTGTTGTCCCACTCTTATGAAACATTATTTAAAAATACATGAAAATATTATGGAAAAAATTTAGAGTGCATAATTCATTTGATTATTTAAAAAATGTGATATCTCTCTCTATATATATACCTAGACATGTATCATCCTTTTTTAAGATCACTGAGTGATGTTTATGTATGCCTGTTTGTGAAAGGTGAGGGTGAATTTTGTCCCCCCATCATACCACTGGTCCCTAATACAGATCTTTCAAAATAACATGAAAGATGTAATTAAGCTTGCTCAGGTTATGGTGGTGTGTATGAGTTTTGTCCTCTGCGTGATATTAACCCCTCCTCCTCCTTACCAACCCATCTCCCGTCAAACCATTCCTCCTGCTCCCATCCTCCCAGCCCCTGTATGATGCGGCCTATCTGACGATGTACAACATCTGCTTCACCTCTATGCCCATCCTGGCTTACAGCCTGCTCGAGCAGCACATTTCCATTGAGATTCTCCTGGATAATGCTACCCTCTACAGGTAAACCTGGAGAATCGGTGGACTGTAGAAGTAGATTCGTTGTTATGTTCTGTCCTTTTAGCTTTACTTTTATCAGAAAGGGTCCACAATGATAGAAACTAGGATATTCTTTTTTTAAAATTAAAAAAAGTTTGTTTTTTTAATGTTTCAGATCTAGTCTTGGATCACTGTTTTGAGAAGCAGTAGTACTTATCAGGAGACCAATATGTCTACTTAGAATTTAGCTAAAAGTGGGCTTGCACTGTTACTAAATAAAGTCCTGGTTCAGCGTGAGGCATATTTTATTATTTTCTGGCTATAGATTATTACAATAAAAAATAAACCTTTAATGAACAGATTACAAAGTCCCTCTGTTGAAGTTTAGTTGACTCATTCTGATTCTCAAAAATGAAGTCAGTGGGATGTTGCTAGGCTGCTAATTTGATAGTATTTGCACAATCACTTTTTTTGGCTACCATTAACATGATGTACAGTATTGTCATCTTGTGCAATAAACAGGAAATTATGTACAAAGAGACATGAAATCGAATTTTTTTCATCTTCTTTCATAACCTTTCTTCAGAGAGATTGGTAAGAATGCCATGTTACGGTGGGGACCATTCCTCTACTGGACATTACTGGGAGTTTTCCATGGCTTGGTCTTCTTCTTTGGTGTTTGGTTTTTGTTCAGTAACCCAGCTCTACAGGATAATGGCCAGGTTTGATTTAAATCCCCTTCTAAATAGGTTTCATATCTATTGACATTAAGGACAGTCTCCTAAATGCAACTGTTAACTTTTGTTTTGTGATTCCAGGTTTTTGGGAACTGGTCATATGGAACGATTGTATTCACCATCCTTGTTTTCACTGTAACGCTAAAGGTAAACTCCTCCCCTGTTTGTTTATTTTATAAAAGTTATATCATTAGAGCAGATAGGTGAATTTGAATAAATTTGATAAAAAATGCTTTCGCTTTGTTTTCTCTAACATTCTAGCTGGCTCTGGATACACGGCATTGGACATGGCTCAACCACTTTGTAATCTGGGGCTCCCTGGCTTTCTATGTGTTTTTCAGCTTCTTCTGGGGAGGAGTAATATGGTTAGAAATCAACAGAGGATTTTAAAAGAAAAAATAAAATAAAAACTTATTGTAGTCATTTTAGTTGACCTTTATTTTTCATTTTTATTCAAACCATGTAGCTCCTCCAGACAATATAAACTGAAGTGTCGTCTCTTCTCCAGGCCTTTCCTGAGTCAGCAGCGCTTATACTTTGTGTTTGCCAACATGCTGAGTTCGGTGTCAGCCTGGCTGGTCATCATCATGCTCATCCTGCTCAGCCTTTTGCCAGAGATCCTGTATGTGGTGCTCCGCAAGCCCCGTGCTCCTCACACTCGACAGGTAGAGCTATAACACACACACACACACACATATGTGTGTGTGTGTATATATATATATATATATATATATATATATATATATATATATATATTCTAATGTTATGCTGAATACATTTATTTTTGTTAATGAAGCATGTCCTTAATACATTTGAGATTAGACTGCTATACCTTGATGAGGTACTGTTCTGAGAAGGATTTGAATCAGAATTTTAATGTGATTGGCTAATTGTAACATTTGCATGGCTTTGCTAACATTCAGATCTGTACAGAGCTGTTTACCTCTCCTCACACCTCCTTTGCTGTGGTGTCAGATCATCAGGCAGAGGATGAGGAGAATAAATTACACCACACAATATACAAATGGAAAAAAGGGTTTTGACAGCTAACACTATCTGATAATTACACCTCTGCTGGCTATTACAAAACATGATGTAACATGATGCAGATTTATATAATGTTTAGGTTAGCTTGATGTACATTAAATTGTATGTTTACCACAAGCTGAGAGTTTGAAGAGAGACGAAAGGGAATCAAAAGGGAACCTCAAAACAAACAAACAAAAAAAAAAAACCCTCCACATTTGGTGTACCAAGAGATAATGAAACACAGAATTAACTTTTATTTTCTTTCTCTAACTTTGTTTCTTCAAAAATGATTTCTGTTGTTGTATCACTGTATTATTTCAATTAGGTGGTTTTATTTAACTTCCACCACAAGTCTGTCAAAGGCATATTTATGATTTTGGTGGGCTTTCTGATGTGTATTCATGTTAGTGTATGCCACTGTGTTTTTCTTATTGTGTCTACACTTGATTTTTTTTTTTGGTGGGTGGGGGTGGGGTGGGGGGTAAAGTAATAAACTAAACCAAAAGTTTTATTCATGTTTGAGGAGAGTCACATAGCTTGCAGTTTTTTAAAATAAATATATTTATATTTGCTCATTTTCCACCTTTACTGCTGGTGCTAATGCTTTGCACTATAACGCATTCTCTATCTTACCCTCTTATTTTCTTCTCTCTTCGTTCTCTGGGCTGTCCTCCCTAAAGATGAAACATCGCCTTCCTTCCTCGGGGACATCCACTATCTTCATGTTGTCACAGACCGCTAGCACTCACAGCTTCTCATGGAGTGACTGAGGTCTCTTTTTCCTTCTGTCAGCCTTTATACCAAAGTCTCTTGCTTCAGAATTTCTGGTTCAACCACACTTGCCTGTTTTCTTATTTCATGTCCTTCCTCTCCCACTGTTAGAGTCCTTACTTAACTTATAAAGTAACTCATGCTGCTGTTTTATAGATTTTCATAGTCCCATTTGCTTGGACAGATTAGGTCAGACATTTCAAATTTCTGATGAACTATCATATCAGGAATGCTATCCTTGGAAGGCCCCATTTTAAACCTTGACTTGAATGATTTTTCTTTTTATGAAACTGGGAAGAATGGCGTGTGGCCACCTCTTCCAGCAGTGTGGAGTAGGACAGGTTGTCCATGTTGAGAGCGTGCAATTAGTCTGCCATGCTTGTCTGCTGAGTTGTACCAGTGTCTCCTCCCAGCTTCCTTTGCTGCTCCAGTGCTTGCTGCCCTCGCATGTCCAGTCAGGTGGCTGCAGCACGTCACAGCACCCAAACTTACCTGCATGAGGCACAAGTTCACAACCTCATCCTGGATCCTCAAACCTGTATGCGTGTGTGCGCGTGTGTGTGCTTGTGTTTGTGTATGTTTTAAGTCATACTTATTTTGTGAAATCTTCAAGGATAGTAACCCTGTATTATCTGGATCTATTAAAAAGTCAGCTAAAAGGCTTCTAAAATGTATTATTGCTAGAAGGGTTGTCTAAAAAGGCACCTGGATTGACTTTCATTGTCCACCTGTCTACTTTTGAAGTCTTTCTGAATGCATTTAATTGTTCTTTGTGTGTAAGTGTGTGTGTGTGTGTGTGTGTGTGTGTGTGTGTGTGTGTGTATATATATATATATATATATATATATATATATATATAAAAATAATGTGTGTGTGTCTGTGTGCAAGAGAGCGCACAAGATGGCGAGAGAGATAAAGAATGTATGTGATTGTCAGCGTAGTGTTGTCACCGGTGTCTCTTGCCTCACCCTTCTAGAAGAAGCTGGTTCAGTCAAGCGCAGGGGGCCTCCAGTCTCCCCAGTCTTCAGCCAGGCCCCTGCTCATGAGAACCTTTTCAGATGAGTCCAATACTGTCATTTAAACAGGTACCAGCCCTCTGTCAGGGCATTTAAGCCAATCAATGATTTTCTTCCCGAGTCAACCTGTCCAGCAGTTCTCATCTATTACTTTGAGTTTTAACAAGGAAATCAAATAATGGCATAAAGGCCACATTTAATAAGACCCTTTGTGTTCTGTGTGTTGTGTTAAGCTTATATTGGCTGGCTGAAGAGATGCAGTTTTTCCATGTCACATTTTTTAAACTGGCCAAATGGTGCATTCACTTAATATGTGAAAGCATCCCTTGGCCTCATGTTTCAAGCCTAAAAAAAAAAAAAAAGTTTTTGTACAGACTCATGCTCCTTTCAGCCTTCCTTTGGATGCCCAGCTTGTATTACCTTCTGCATGCGCAGATGTGCTTTTGAATCCAAATTTCTATTTCAGCCTTTCTCATTTTTGGATTTTGGACGAGTGAGAGTGAGTTGTCTGTGGTGTTTTCTTACCTGACAGTTTGAAACAACAGGGCTGGTCTACTGTTTTGGCTCCCTTTTCTGAAATACTATAACTGTTTATAACAATGTGGTTTGATCATTTGTCATGGTCACTGTCTTCTGTGTCTATAGCCAAACCCTAGTTGGTTGTTGCTGTCTGCTTACTGTTTTGTTTGTGAGTGCATTGCATGACTCAGTGCATGATGTGATGTTGGCATAAGCTCAGTCTAAATGCTACTTCATAACAGGGGATAGACAAAAAAAAAAAAAGGAATGCAGATAAATTTAAATTTGGTTTGAATTTGAATATGGTAAAATCAGTGTTATTAAATCATGGTGGACAAAAGACAAGCTACACAAGGTAAGATATGTGCATCATAAATTAAAACCCAGTTCTGAAAATGTTAGGATGCTGTGTAAAATGTAAAGTAAAAACAGAATGCGATGATTTTCAAATCTCATAAAGCCATATATTATTCATAGAACATAAAAAACATAAATGGTTAAACTGAGGCCCCTAAGATTGTATAGTATTGATTTTTTTTTCTTTTTCTTTTCAACCTTGTCTCATTGAGGAACTAAAATTGTTCCACAATTTGTAGATACAGTTGTTTGCGTAACCTCTGCACATCAAACTCTGCATCGCTAAGCTGCTGACCTGTTGCCAGTTACCTTAATTGGTTCCAAACTGTTCCTCCAGCCGTTTTTAGTATCACTTACTTTTCTGGGCTTTTGTTGCTCTTTCCCAACTTTTTAGAGACATGTTGCTGCCATCAAATTCAAAACGAGTACTTTTTTTTTTTTTTAAATGCTACATTTTTCTCAGTTTAAACATTTGATATGTTTGCTCTGTTCTATTGCTAATAAAGTATGGATTTATGAGATTTGCAAATCATTGCATTCTGTTTTTATTTAAATTTTACGCGGCATCCCAACATTTTCAGAACTGGGTTTGTATAGATTTAGAAATATCGCAATAAATAAAAATATTTCAATGATATTCACTCATAACAAGTGGTGCTTGGTACAACAAACCCCGCCCTTAGCAGACATTTTAGCTGATTTGTCCTTCATTATCCGTCTTACTAACAGGTCACACTTCAAATATTGAATTACCAAGATAACACAGGTTCTATTTTCCATGCCCATAATTTTCCAGGGTTTAAAAAGTTAAACTAAAATAACTTTCATTGTGTGAATGTAAATGGATTTTACAAGTAGCCTGCAAATCCAGAATCTGGATTGGGTTGGTTTCACTTTTAAACTAAATTTTAAACATAGAGAGATGCTTTCAATGAACAAAACAAAAACATTAGTTTCAGCCACTGGCGCTGCTTTAGGTGGCACAAATCCCCTGGAAGCACAAGTTCTAAAACACATCAATTACCAGG
Organism: Pterophyllum scalare; assembly: GCA_024447675.2. Classification (NCBI taxonomy): domain Eukaryota; kingdom Metazoa; phylum Chordata; class Actinopteri; order Cichliformes; family Cichlidae; genus Pterophyllum; species Pterophyllum scalare. Next base: position 60,499 of record JAMQGT020012459.1, on the reverse strand, counting down.
TCTCAGTAGATCTTAATGTGGTACATATGAGGAGTGTACAGGTACATCCCACCCTGAAGTCTTTTATTAATTAACGTGGCATATTAATGCCCTATCTCTATGTCACAAGTAACTGACCTCTTAAGACACATTCAGTGAAATGAAGAACTTGGCAGCTTCGCTCCCCTGGCTTTGCATCTCTTTTCACCTACTTGCTAGAAAGGGTGAAGACATGAGTGAGAGAAGCAAGGAGACATCGTAGCATAATGAGAAGCAACCATTGTGTTGTGGTATTGTGTTGTCGTGTTGAGGTGTTTAAATTTATTTCTTTTTTGTCCACCCCCTGGAAGTAGGACTGAATGTCATACCTGTCCATCATTATTGACCAGGGTCACCGATTGCCCAACTTTAACAAGAAACTTTACAACAGTTCGCAAAGGTTAACTCACATTTCTATTCTTCCTGTAGCCATCATTGGAAGGCCTCCTACAAACATCCAGGTAAACAAAGAGTCAGCCCTAAACTTCTGTATTTGTTAAACATCTGCTGAGCTTCAACAATTCAGTGGACTTGGATGAAATCGGGATAATTTCCTTCATTAATTTCTGTTTTAATCTGGTGGAGGGAAGGGTGATATTATAGTGACTTTCGTGTGGCTAATCACTGCTTATACTCTAATGATTTGGGGTGATTTCAAGGTGTCTCATCATCCTCTTGTTGGTACAAGCTCATGATGAAAACATTAGGTAACACCTGTCTGCTTGTGCCTTTTCAGATTGCAGCCATCACGCCACTGTCCTACAAGCATCTAAAGGAGCACGAGTAAAAGGCATTAAGGACTCACAACAGTGGCATGGGCCTCAGTCAGGGTCCTGTTCTGGTAAAGACCATCTGTCATCTGAAAGGAGGTGCAGAAGATGAGGAAAAAAAATCAGAAGAAACCCGTGCTGTCTGGGGGAGGGTGAAATGTTATTTAAGTCTTTTGACTTGTGTGTCTCTTCTTCCGTCCTTCTCTAGCTGACCTCAAAAAAACGCCCACCTCCCACGCATGTTTGCAGAGCAGTGCTCTGCATTATTTTATACAATATCTACTTCGATCCCAGGCATGAGTTTCCTTTCCTTTATTTTTTAAATCTTACTATAGAAATGAATGCATACATGGCTGCCTTGTCAGTAGCTCTATTCAGCTGCTGTTTGAACAAGCAGCTGTAATATCCACTCCAAGAATGCTACATGTGCATGAAAGAAGGCTCAAAAGAACACACAACTCCATCACTGTTCAGTTACTGCATTCTGCGAGCTTTTTACTATATTCAGAGCAGTTTCAGAGGTTATTCTACTTTATTATTACACTTTTAAACAGTTATTTAAATTGTTAATGCACATGTTTTAAGAAAATAAACTCATTTATAGATCCAAATCATTTGGGATGGAAAAGTTACTGAATGTGATTTCAGCTCAGCTCAGATCATCAAAAAGACTGTTAGAACAGTTTTCTGGTTTGTAGATGTTTATTTGTTTCTAGTAATAAAGTTTATATTGAATACTAAGATATAAGGGGTCGGTGGAGGTCATATCAACCCTCAGTCCAAAAAGTGTGTACGTTTGTGTAAGACTGAGAAATAGATTAGAGAGATTAAGCGTATTTTGGCAATGAGAGAGCTTGGAGCATGTCCTCCAATCTTCCAACCTCAGAGGTAATTTAAGAGTCAAATTTGAATGAGAAAATGAATATATGTGCAATTCTGTACGTAGTTTGGAGATATATTGTTAGCAGCTGCTTGAAGCCAAAAAAGATGAACGCAATGCGATCAGATTCTGTCCGCACTCACGTGCCCTAAAAGTGATGTTTTGGTGCATGTGTGTTACACAACTGCAGGGCAAATGCACTGGATGAGAATAGCCACAAATGCCTGTGTGTAATGGAAACCAGGATTACTTGAACCTTATTGATGTAGTTCTGTTAGACATTTTCTGCACTATTGAGGAAACTGGTTTCTGCATTGTGTAGATGAACACCGAGGTACATGAATATTTGTCTGAGCTCACACACGCACATATCCGAAAAGAACATTACACGAACAATAACCATGTCACACATGTAGTCACATGTACTAGAGCGGAAATGAGGTATTTATATTCTTACCCATTCTCAAGCTTGCATATTTTATCTCAGTCAGGCTAAAGTTGGGTTCTAAAGAGAACCAGCTCCAGATCTGCAGAATCCGAATAGTTAATGCCACTGTGAGACTCTACTCTCAGGAGTGGACTGTTTGGCCCTTTGTTCCTTCCTTTAATTTCTTGTGTGTAGTGCTTCATACATTCCATGTAAACATGACATGATTTCGAACACTTTTGATATTGCTTTAGTTTATTTCTTTTTCTTTTTTTTCTCCTCTTTTCCACAAATGTATATTGTGTACTTTGCATATTTATTAAGTAAATGTAATTTGACTCACAAATATATTTTTATTACTTTGTTTTAAATTGTGGAGCGTGTTCTGCTTTGTGTCAGTTTAGTTAGCCTGTTTTACTAGAGCTCTTTCATGAGCCTGTGCAAGCTTCATTTAATAGTTCATTTAATCTACACAAAGACAGGCAGCCCCCACCCTCATGAAGACACTCAACATCCCAAAATTAGCCTCTGAATCAATGCCACTACTTGGTCTGATGGTTTAACTTCTGATTGAAGTTGAAACGGATCAGTCCCTGTCACTGCTGATTCATGTTTAGATGCCAATCTGTATAGAATCTCTCTTCATGGTTTTTAAATACTGCTTCAGTGATCCCTGCTCTAACACACTGTGTATTAAACCCACCTGACTGTAAAGTGACACAGCTGCTAGTGTATCTACAGAACGGTAAATGCAGCTGTAAGGCCTAATGAGCTTTATATGGTAAGCCGGGTTTTTGTTTTGTCTCTTGTTTTGTTTGGTCACCTAAAGACTGCTGTGCCAGAGATAACTGGATGTAACTAGATGATCCACAGAGGGGCTGCCTGCTTTGTTAACAGATATAAACCTTTAAGTTACAAATGCTATTTTCTGAGCTTAAAATATGTTTGAATCTAATTTTGCCTGTCTAAATGAAAAGTTAAAAAGAATGGATTGTATTTTTAATGCAACCTTTTTCCAGTCACTTTTTTTTGAAAGAAAAACTAAATGTTCCAAAAAAAAAGGAAAAAATTAAAAAAAGCACGACAGAGGCTTTGTGGTTGGGGACCCTGTCTGTGAGGGGTGGAGGTGGACACATTCAGCAGTTGTGCGTTACACAGCAGGGACATCTTGCCACCTCCAGCCTTTTGGGTCTCCAGCTTCAACACTCTAAACCTCCAAGCTGAATGTACCTCTTTGGGAAAAAAAATTATATTAAAAATCAAAAGTTGTTCTTTAATAAAGCAGAATGTTTTGAAGATATACAGACTGCCTCGTGCTTTGTTGCGCCGCATGTTGTCAGCAGATTTGGTCTGATAGAAGACGTGTGGGTGTGGGGGGTGCTGGAGTGGGTGTGTCTGTGTGCCTTTAACCACACTGAGCAGACGCTGTGCAGTAATGACATGACCGGGAAGCTAAGCTGGATCAACTGAGTGGCTGCTCTCCCACTGCCCCAAGCATGGCCTGAGATAAAAAAATAAATTAAAAAAATCAGATGCTGAGAGTCACTGTTTAGAAGAGATTTACATACATTCATATTTACATGTTTTCTCCACTCTGCAGTTGATCTATTCAGAGGAGTTGTGGGTTGAGAGAGAGAAGAGACTGAGCAGCAGTATGTACACAATGCCACTCTTTCATATTTGTTCTTCGGTTTGAATGTGATTGTTGTGTATTAAAGGCTGTTTCACAGGGGTCAAACTTGTTGGCTGAGGGTGTGGTAGATTTTAATTCATCAATGGCGCTATTCTCCTCAGCGTGTGCGCCTATATTATAGTGACACTGGAGAAACGGGGGATATGAACATGATAGCCAGGCAGCCCAACAGTTCAGCGTACTGTTGCACAGTCAGTGACACACTGAAGAATGATTACAAAAAAGGCTTAGTGTGTGAAGTGAGCGGAAAAGTTGGGAGGGAGTTGGCACTATATCAGGACCAGACTCTTGAGCCCTGCGATGCAGAGCTGACGCATTAATGCTCAGAGAGAGGGAGAGTGTGGAGGGGAGAGGGAGGCAGCAGCGTCCAGATGGAGCTCTGTTTGTTTTGAAGTAGCGGGCTGCTGCTGAGAGCAGGACAGGGTGGGGGAAAACATCGCACTCGCTCGGGGCGACAACTAGACAACGTACTACTGTTTTGTTTGCGTGTGTGGACAGTTCTGTTGTAGCTGTGCTACTCAGTGTGGAGGCACTCTATGAAGCTCAAGGTCAGGAACAGCAAGCGGCAGCCTCAGGGAACTGTCCCATCTGGGTCTTGGGACCCGCAGAGGCAGGTGGGCAAACTTTCCGTGTTCTAGCTTCTTATATAAATAAATGGCGATGGAGGGCTATTGGACTGTGAAGAGGATGTGAGGCCCGGGCTACTGTCACTACCTCCCTAAGCAGCGTCAGTTCTCCCTGGCTGATCTTGTGTCCGAGACGAAGGGAATGGGCCCAGCCTCACTGCAGGAGGACAGAGAGCTGAGGAAAGAGTCCAAGGAAGAGATGGAGAGCTACCGCTGCCTTCTGCAGGCAGGCTCCCAGCTAGAGAGCACACTGCAGCGTGAGTACACGTGATGCTGATAGCCCAGTTTAAAGTTATGGTAGCCACTATGAGGCTTTTGAATGTAATCCTGTATCTGCTCGAAAACTAATTCCCTATCATTACATTTCATATTGGTTTCTGAACAGTGCAGCGAGCTAAAGGGCATGTTTGGTTTGATTTACAGTGTTCATTTGTAACTTTTGAGAACCGTGATGGGAGGTAATTGGAGATCTGCACTCTCTTGGGTTAGTCAGTATTATCGATGTGCCATTTCCTGTAGCTCTCTCTCAATAGTGGGCTAGCAGGGATTATGCTTGCTATTTTAAGCCATCACAGATGGATATTCTTCCATAGTAATGATTTGTAGCTTCAGTATGTGAGGACTGTGGGTTTTAGATCAGTGTAGGACAGTGCTGCAAGCAAAAACAAGCCATTACTGTCAACTAAATCAAACATAACATTAATGGATTGCTTACAAAGTACATAATGCAGCTTGTAGTAGTTTGTGGATGTTTTGTTATTGAACTGCCCCTTAGTGTGGATATAAAATATGTTGCAGTCTTAACCCAATTTTAACAGCTACATCTGGTGTAGGAAAATGCTATGATTTTCATTTTAATACAAAAATTGAATGAAGATTGGTTTTATATAAAATAAAAATCTCCAGAACAATGTTATCTTAATGCATTTGCCAGTCATCATTTTGAAGTTGCTTTGCAGATGTCAACTGACAAAAGAAGGTAAGTGAATGAACATAAATGGCACCTGATGTGACCAGAGCAGCATCCTCCAGAGGATCCTGTGATTATTTTGAGATCTTGGCAGTCTTGAGTTATTTGCTTAATTGATGGGCCTTTGCCTCCTTATGTCTGCTGTGGGTTAAATGAACCTGTTCAGGAGTGTGGAAATAACAGGCAGCATAGAAAAGACTATTCTAAGTTCTGTTTAAGTCAAGTGAAAGTGGGTTTCTTAAATTTTGCTCTCTGGGATTATGCTAATCTTAGTACAGACATGTACAACAGGTACATAGTAAGTAGTTAAATTGTACATGATAAAAGTTAATTTTCCTTTATTATTTCCCCTTGCATTCCGTAACTGGGTTTGTCTTGCAGCCCTTCATCTTCCACAATACTCTTGACACCAAACTTCATGACTCTGGTCCCCCCCTTCCCCTGCCCTTCAAACAAGTCTGCAATACAATCTAAAATTTTTATTTCTGAAAATTTAAACATTCACCATCTTGTGCTTTTCCACTGAAGGTTTGGAGGCTTTTAGTGTTTAAGTACCGACTGACATTTCTGACAGTTTGCTTCAATTTCAGCGGACACTCAACACCCTTTTATGGTTTCGACTTCAACCGACACTTGAGCTGCTTTAAGTGCCTCAATTTGGACTGTCTCTCTCACACAACGTCACGCACACATGTATAATTTTAAACGGCATTTGTACCTGCAGAGTCAGATTTACCTGTGTCGTAGATGCCACAGATTAATAAAATATTTAAGGATGACTCAGGATAACTAAAAACCACAAAGTCCAACTGCACATAGCACATGATAAGAAAATATATTTATGCATTCACAGCATGCAGAAAATAGTTCATGTACCACACACCACTATATGAACTTAGATGTAAGTAAATACAGTTACAGTATAACAAATTTTAATAATAAAATCCTTGAAGGTATTTGTTGCAGGTCACAGATTCTTAGAAGTGAATATTAAAAGAACTGGGACTTCCTATCCAAAGCCTTGCACTGCGATTGTACAGGGTGTACAATTCAGGTCTTTCTAGTTCAAAACCAATCTAGTTTGCTTGTATCCCAGCGGGTAATATTCTTCTACCCTTTTCTATCAGAATGCAGTCACCCACCAGTCTAATCCCCTTAGCATTTAAAGCTTCATTTAGCAAAATATCTCATGACCTAAAAGCAGTATGAGGCCGGGCCTCTGTGTGCTGTGAAGCTGTTTGCATGTTTAAGAGGGGATTTCTTGCTCTGAAAGGGATTACATGTGTCTGCATTTTGGGACTCCATAGTATCAAACTACAATATCATCCATGGGAGTGTACATTCTGTGTTTAACCAGCCTTTTTATAGGCCACTAAGAATTTATGTTCTGTGTGAGTAAGGTGTGGGGCTGTATCGTTAACTGGGCGATATGGACAGTTATTTTGCTTTTGACCTAAGGAACTTATGAAAACACCAGTGGTACTTTTTCTTTTCTGTACAGAACACTTTAGTAAGTGATAAAAGTCATGTTTAAACAGCTTCGGTGGATCAGATTTAGCATTTTGTCAACATATTGATCCTGACATCTTACGTTGTCTTTGAAGGGTGTGTTCTTTAGGCACCCCTCAGTGTGTAGAAATTTGTTTTCATTCTGACATTTTCTTCTAATAATCATTGCCTAAAAGTGTGCGATTCACCATTATAAAAGAATAAAACATGGAAAAGAACAGTGGTGGTGACTGTTTCATTTAGGAGCATTGATGGTTATCATCTGTTTAGACAATAGAGATAAGCTCCCCAACTTCGTCTCAGTAAGCAGACTCAGAGGATTGGTCTGAGTTTAGATCTCTTGACTGGCAGCAAATCTCTGTTTCCCTGCACACTGGCAAACATTCCCCCTTCTCTGCAGCTAAGAACAGAAGAGCAAACAGAGGTTATTTGACTTTCACCCGAATGTCACCTGGAAAGGTCATGACGCAAGCTGAAAGAGAACCAGTGTTTCTTTAGAGAAACTGCATTTGACAAGCACATAGGGGTTTACCTATTCATGCAATTTCAGCATTGCAATATGCATGTGAAGTTGTTATACTACATGTTAATTAGTGCTTTATATTTTACATATTTTCTAAAGTGGTGTGCAGTGAGGCATGAGGAATGATTGAAGGACTGCAGGGCATTTTATTTGGCAGTGTTCTTAAATGGTTTCAGTCACGAGACAGGCTGGTAATCTTGCAGGGTGAAGGGGGAGTGCAGTGTTTCCATAGACTGGCAAGTTTATTAAACACACTGCAGTTTGCTGCCCAGGCTACATCTCCTTTGATCAAATACAGCATAGGTCTGCGGTGTGTGCAGTCCTGTACTTTGGATGTATTAGAGTGACAATGAAATTGCTTATAGCTTGCTAATTTATAATTGCTTTCATTAAACTTTTTACACATTTGCATCATTTAACCCAACAAATCACGCACTGCTCTACATTTTTCCTGCTCACACAGTTTTATATCCCCATATGGTGCAGTTAACCTGGTGGAAAATGTGCTTTATCATGACTTTACATTCCATCTGTTCATTTAAGACCTGTCCTAACCTCCTGAATGTGGTGTAGCATGTTGTATAGGTGATTATATAACTATTGCAGTGTGACAGTAATTTTATCCTGAATCTATGTATGCACAGTCCAATTGCTGGTCCTGCTGGGGCCAGCTTGGCTCAGCTCTTCTGTTACAGATACACATCAAATATTCAGCAGGTACCAGTAGAGCTCATTACTTGCTCCCTGACAGCCTGACAGGCACCATTACTGCAGTCGACTCATGGAAAATAACACCTTCTTTACTCTTCCTCTCTTTGGTTTGCCTGCTTTCATCTTTTTCGGATGGATTTTTCTCAGTCTCTGCTTCAATTAATTTTTAATGTCTCTGTCCATTGTAGATGAGGACACAGTGACCTTTAGTTTTGCTTTAATAAATGCTACCTTCTCCAGTGTGTGTAATATTCCTAGATGCACTTTTGTTATGGCTTGGAGTGAAAGCTAGGAAACTTTCCCATTAAGCTTCACTATAAATGAGATCATTCACTACATACATTGGATGTACTGTAAAGGAAAAGTGATGTTAGCCGTCACAACACAACAGTGACTCAGTGCCTGTGTGCCTGCGTGCTGCACATATGGCTGACTAGGACACTAATGACACTAAGCATCAAATATGCAGGCAGTCTTAAAAGTACCCAAACATCACTTCCCTGCTGTACAGTAACTGAGCCAATCATTTTTAATAGTAAAATTTCACCGCATGAGACAGCACCAGATGAAGACTTTACATCTAATCCACAGAATACAGCTATTAAAAGCTCATGACCATGGATTGTATGCACAGATGTTTAATAATACCACTAAATAGACCCAGGCTGGTGAAGTTTCAATGAACCATTTTCATTTCTTTGATGTAAAGGTGATTGTGTTAGTTACTGTCTCTAAAGGTAATTTTTAAAAAAAAATCTAAAGTAAAATAATTCCTGTTGTTGGTGTGATTAGGTCCATAATTTGTTGGACAAAGAATTTTTGTAATTTTGCCTTATTATTATTTTTTTTCAATGTAGCTTAAGTAAGCTTCCATACTACACCACCACACTGGCTTTCAAATCAAACAGCCCAGATGTGATTGAAGTGCAAACTTTAAGCTTTAATGCAAGGAGTTTTTACAAAGATATTGCATAAACTGTTTACAAATTAGAACCATCTGTATCTGCAGCCCTCCTTTTTCAGAGGTGCAAAAGTAATTGGACAAAGTTACATGGCAAGATGAGTTTCCTCGTTATTTTATGACTAATGAAGCAAACATAATATATGAACCTGATTCAATGTGTTGAGTTTGTAGCTTTTCACTGTAATATTAAATATGAGGCCAAAGAGACATCAGTGCTTGCATCATGACAGAATTATTTCCATGGTTAAGAAAAGTAACTTCACAACATCTAACCAAGTCAAGAACACTCTTGAGAAGGCAGACATACCATTACCAAAGTCTATAATCAAGAGACACTTTCATGAATGGAAATGCAGAGGGTTTACAACAAGGTGTAAACCACTTTGCCACTTTGACGTTGCCAAAAACATCTAAAAAAACCTGTACAATTCTGGAAATAATTCTTTGGATAGTTGAAATCAAAAGCATACTACATCATCTGTCAAACATGGTGGAGGCAATGTTATTGCAAAGGAATTTTTATCCTAGTATTAAAAGCAATCCTTATATTTAAAATTGTTAGTTTGTGCAGTTAATTTTGAGCCTTAACTACATACAAATGTTTTGTAATACTTCTTTAATTAAAGCCAAAAGCCTGCACGTCACTAACATCTGGATTGTTTGACTGAAAAGCCACTGTTCTGCTGTACAGAGACAAACATACAAAACAGGTACACAGTTCTTAAAAAACAACAAAAATCTAACAAACAAAAAAAAGGAACAAAACCCCTCAAGACAAGTTATATTTAAATACATAGATTTTATTTAAATTACTCATATTATTTATACTACTTTCCTTCCAGAGGTGACTGTCCCTGTGAGCATGAAGGAAGTGGGAGGCTATATAGAGAAACAGGTGGCATACCTGTCAGGTGAGATTTCTTTTTCTTCGCCATTTCCTCACCGTTATTCATCTTCTGTTTTTGATAGATAGTGATTGCTTATATGCGTTTTCCCAGGTGGCCGCGGGGAAGACTCCAGCGTCATCATCACGCTCCCAGAATGCTCAGCTTTCAGTGACATTCCAGAGGAAGCTCTAGCCAAAGTTTTTAACTACCTCACGCTCATCCCTCGGTGTGTCCGCCCTCATTTTTTTTGTTTTGTTTTGTCTTTCTCACTCTCCCTCACTGCAGTGCACCAAAAGCTCAGTTGCTTGTATTCTGAGCACAGCTGAACTGGCCTTCTGTGCTCATCATCTCAGGGTCAAATGCCTTCCTGATGCCCTCTATCCAAGCCTCATTCTCTTAAGAGATTAGGGAAGTTTAAATCAGATTATTGGTCTTTCCCCCACACATGATGAATTTATATTGGTGTAAAACACTTATAAATAATATGGAGTTATAAAACCAATTATGTGCTTGTTTATAGTTGCTCATTTTGTGTCTATATGCTTTGAAACAATAAATCCACAATCATGGCTAGAACTTATAGAAATGCCTATTATTGTTTGCAGAACGAGGCAACCTGGAGTCAAATTTATCATTATTTTAGACCGAAGGCTGGATACCTGGGCCTCTATCAAAACGGCACTTGCCAGGATAGCAGTAAGTTCTATATATATTTTTCATAAAGACTGTTTCTAATTGAATCAATGTTGAATGTGAAGGACAAATACATTATTTATCATCGCTTGTAAACTGCAGCATATCTGTGCCCAGAGGCCACTGTTTAATTCATGGGTTGCTGTCCATGGTGCTGAAAACCTGAACAATACCTGAAGAGCACAATTAAAGCATATGTTTCATAATATTTAAGTGCCCCCCCCCCCGCTTATGACTTGTTTGCAAATGGTGCATAGTTTGCAGAGGACCCCAAACGTCCTGTCTGTATCGAGTATCCCGTCGCATAGTGCTGCAAATCTATGAGTAAGCAAAAACTGAGTGATGACGCGGGATGCTAAGGGGAGGAAAGGATAAGGAAGACGCGCCGGGAGGGGAAACATTGCAGAGTGCTGCCACCCTCTGCTGTCTGAGGCAGCAGCAGCAGCGCTGCGGCTGTGGTCAGACAGCCGGAGGGAGCGGCATACCTCAGCTTGGCACAGATTGTTATTGGTCGGGCGGAAATTTATATTTTGCCGTGATGGCTTCAAACACCATGGCTGATTGCTTTTACCGGCGACGAATGCCGAAGATCCGAAGGAGCCCGGTAATGAACTATTAGTTTGTTTAATCCGTCGTGTGAAGAGTTATGGTGAAGTTATTGAGCGGGCAGGGCGAATGCAGCAGGGGCATCGGCGCTGGATCCTGGCGAGTGTAGCACTGTGGTGCAGAGCGCGCTTGTGCTTAGTCATGCGGTTGTTTGTGTGCCATACCCGAGCGACCCACTGTGTAGTTTGGTGACTTTTTTTTAAAATGCATGTATCCTGAAGGTGGAAGGTCGATCCAGTAAATGTCACAGTAAAATGCAAGCAATAAAATGAATAGGAGGGGTGTGATCTATGCTTAATAAATCCTGCTGCAGAGCTGGCTTTTGCACCACTTGGACCTGCATGATGTTAATGATATAAAGTACTTTACAACTTTTCGTCATTTGCAAATATAAACATAACTATTTATTTATATGCCCTTTGAGTTATAATACAATATGATATAGTTACTTGCTGTTTTCAACACAGCTTAAATTAGGCTTGAATAGAGATGCAATATGCTGTTGAAATGCAACCCTTAGGTCTGAGGAATAATGCATATACTGTGCAGAATTTCTGTCAGACAATGACCTCAAACAGCCTGATGATGAAATCCAGACGTGTGTAAACAGTAGTCTTCACTGACTGAACCTTAAATCCATCAGTAATCGCTTGAGTGTGTCACTCAAGTGATTGCTGTCTGCCTTTTCTCTCCTTCCTTTGCCTGTATGCATACACAAGTTAGGTTTATGTTGCATTGTGTTAACATGCAGATGCTGGAATGGCTGATATGTTTGTTTTTGTGCACCACAGTGAGGTCAGATATTAAATTTTTGTTATATGAAGTCCTCCTAAATATGCCCTGCCATTAGTTATACACTAACCCTGTCTTTTCCCTCATCAAGGCTTCCTTTCCTGGGAACCTCCACCTGGTCTTGGTACTCCGACCCACCAGCTTCTTCCACCGTACTGTTACTGATTTAGGCTTCCGCTTCAGCCAGGAGGACTTCATGCTCAAAATGCCAGTAAGGCAGCTCCTCCTCAGTTACCAAACATGTGTCCCATCAAAACGAGGTACACCTCATTCTTGTTACAACCTTGAGATCCATAAATCTAATGTTTTTTGGTGAACACGACCAAAAACCGGGAACCAATTTCAGTTTGAACTTCTGACAAAATTATTATTAAGTGGCAAAGTATCTGTAATAATTTAATTTCAAAATTTCAATGTTAAAAATTGACTGTACAGTCTCCAGAGAGCTACCTCTTGTGCATGCTAAATGATTCTAATGACCCCATTATTTAGATGACAGATTGGTCAGTAGTTGATCTTACCACCTTCATTATCGCACAGACTTCCTTGTACATTTTCTTTCGCACATAAAAATAAATAATCTGTGATGTCTTGTAAATACAGGTAATGATCTACAAAGTGTCTGTCAGGTCTCAGTTTCTGTCTGTACATTTAGGTGGTGATGCTGAGTTCTGTCACAGACCTGCTGCGCTACATTGATGAGAACCAGCTGACATCAGAGTTTGGAGGCACTCTGGACTACTGTCACAGTGACTGGATTGTTTTACGGACAGTAAGCCGCAGATTCTAAAACACACTGCAGTCAAACAACAAAATGTATCATCCTTCATTCCCTCCCAGTTATTTTATTTGTATAACAGAGCTGACATTTTAAAATAATTTTACTAAAGGTGGCACTAGCATTTCAGAACACATTTTTTCACCTATTCTTCCAAACGTATTCTTGAGTTTTCAAGCCTATCCAGAGTGGCATTAACATGCTCTGAGTGGTTGTGTTGTGTCTCACTCCTTTTCATATGTCACATTGTGGTACTTTTTTACTTTCAGGACTCTGTATATTAAGGATGATGAGCCAAAGATTCTTCTTTTTCACCACACAAATAAACTCTTGGCTACAGTCTAAAAAAATTCTCTATGCACTTGTATTACGTTGTTTCCACATTTGTATTTTTGTGTGCTTTTGCTTTCTACACAGGCCATTGAAAGTTTCGCTGTAACAGTCAAAGACATTGCACAAATGCTACAGGGCTTTGGCACTGAGCTAGCAGAGACGGAGCTGCCTGATGAGGCAAAAGCCATTGAGTGTCTTCTCGAATTGCACACTGACAAGTACAGAAAACTCAAAGTGAGGTTACTTGTGTTTTCAATTAAGATACATTTAGTAAATTACACAACTCTGACATTAATCTGTCATTATATACTGCAATTTTCCTGTTGTTTTTAAAGGACGCAATCAGATCGGTATCAAAGGAGGGTCGTCATCTTCTCGCCAGCCTGGAGACCACTGTGAAGGAGGATGACTCCCAGTGGGACGTGAAGCTGGACTGGGAGACGGTGCAAAGGTAAGTCATCTTCAAGCAGCATTTTCTGTCTTGTAATTCTTTTAAGAATAGTTCTTAAAAAGTGTGTTCAAAGTAAAATTTTAATCTGCACTGCCTTTCTTATAGTCAAAGTGTAAAACTCTTAATACTTACTGAGCAGTAGCTTTATAGGGGATACAAATGAGATCAAAGGGAATGCTTGTCTTGTTTTAAGGCTTCTCGCTCAGCTCAGAGACATGGAGTCTGCTTTTGATGGCTTTTTTGAGAAGCATCATCTAAAACTTCACCAGTACCTCCAGTTGCTCAGATATGAGCAAAGCTTTCACGAGGTAAGGATGTCATCTACCTGTCATGCAGATATTCACTTTGTGCTTTTACACATAATGCCTCTGGAAGATATCAGAGGGCTGCTTTACAGTTAGTCTTTTCTTTTCTGTTTAGATGGAGTTATGTCTAGAGCATCTTACAGCTCAAGAGAGGGAACTGTGCATATCTGTGAACACTCTGGGTGAAACAGAACAGGCTCTCAAAAGGCTGGACAGTCTGGAATCCAATGCACAGGTCAGTGTTTTTCCAACAGATGTTAAAATGTGCCTTTTGTCAACTATAGATAGAACTGTTACTATTTAATGCCATTAGGTATTTTTAGTGTGTATGTACAGCAGCAAATTTTAACTCAAATTTCCTTAAAATAATTAAACTGTATAATATGTGCAGAGGTATCAAATCTTTGCATACACCTGTATATATGTATAGCAGGTGTCAAAGGGTTTCAGCTTTGATATTATGCCCAGTAAAACACTCTCTTTCCTTCCCTGTTGATCAGGAGGTGACTGCTCGTGCCCAGATAATCATTCTTCACGGACACCAGCTATCAGCTGGTCACCACTATGCCATGGCTCTCATCATGCAGCGCTGCAATGAGCTTCGTCACTACTGTGATACACTCACTGCTGCTCTCAAGACCAAACACTCTCTTCTTCTGCAATCACACCAGCTGCTGCTAAGTCTTGGGCAGGTAATTAGAGATGCACATTAATTAACAAACATGCAAGGACACTCATACCTCCAATATGACACACATGTGCCCTCTGTTTTCAGGCCCAAACATGGTGTGATGATGCAGCATATCTATTGGCCAATCAGCTAGTAGATAAGTTTCAGTCTAAGGAGGGAGCCCAGGCTGCTCTGAGAGACATTGAGAAGCTCTTGGAGGGGGCTCCGTCTATACTGAGCTCAGGACTCGACATTGTAACCATTGAATATGAGGGTGTTATTACACATCAGCTTCAGGTAAACTGTCATGCCCTAATATGTGAAAAGAACATTTTGTGATTTTTCAGACTTGTGATTTTAAAGAAATTATGATATAATTTAAGTGAGCAGCAGTAATAGCATTGGATTTTACATTAAAATTCAAGCTCCTTCCCTTATATATCTTCTTTTTCTCCCTTTCTTTTTTGCTCCCTGTTAGATCCAGATTGTGAAAATGTTTGAGAAGCATGCAGCAGTACAGCAGATGATCCAGAACCGACAGGCTTGTCTAAGGAAGCTGGCTGATAAACACGTACGACCGGTCCAACTGGTGGCCCCCAGGCCTGAAAACCCACCACGATCCAAGTCCCCGCTCTTCTCTCCAAAGCATGGTACAACAAAGGCACACAGATATAAACCAGCCTATTTCAAAGGAAGAATCATTGTTGAAATAGAGAATTTGTCACCTAATTTATGAACACATATGAATGTTGTTTTTTTGTTTTTTTACACTGGATAAAGTAGCACTTCTCCTCCATTAGATACCCAGATTTGCAGTGTGTGTGGTGCAAACTCACCCTCCTCTTTTTTCTAGAGGACACCGTTGCCTCTCCTCTTTATATCTTTCTCTTAGGCACCATGATTTATTGAACGCAGCACGTGTAACATTATCAGATACACTCACTGTCTAGTAACAAGGTTTTCCTCAATGGCCTTCAGGTTTAGCACACCTCTGTTACAAATGAGCTAGAACAGGGGTAGAAGGTATAATCAGTCCACTGGGAAAAGCCTGACTTGCTATTAGTCATGATAGTTGCTATAGAACCATATGTGTTTCGTATACATTAAAGAACTTTTCATCTCCCTCTATGTCTTAAGGGAGGCTGCACAAAGCTAACAATATGCAGCAGTATCCAATTATTATAGTATGTGCTATCTGATGTGTGCGTTTGTCTGTGTTTACACGCACTGTTTTTTTTAGGAATATGTAACTGTAAAGAGATTATTCTCCATTCATGCCTTTAAGGTTTTCTTGTCCATAGCAGGAAGCCATACTAATGAGAGAAAGAGTGGGAGTGGTTATGAGCCCCCTAGAGGATTCTTTGAGACTTTGGTACAACCGGTCATTTATGAAAAGAGATAAAGGGGACGAGGGATTTGATTTGATCTGGTACAAGCTTACATACACATATTTCATCCACACGCATGCATATACCCACGCGACTGATGATAACACTCAGCTGAGCTTAGACTATCATGGAAGGATTCTGCCTCAGCTAGGATCAGACGTACACCGACAGGCCTGCCAAACACTGCTTTAGATCTGTACATTCTGCTTTCACATCACACCTCAAGAGAAAGCGGTCATAGTTGGATCACAAATCACTTGTGTATGATTTAGTGTTGGCTCTTTAATTAGTCATGTCCTCTGAGCATATGGAAATAGAGCATGTTTGAATCCCACTCCTTGATGAGCTGCTACTGATTTTGTGTTCATAGGTGATGGTTTGAAGTTCACATTCGACCTTTCTCTGCCTGGGAAAAGAGCATCCCGGAAGAACCCTAACCCCAGAAAAGTAAGTAATAAATGAAAATTTTTAAGTATTTATTTATTTTTGCTTATAGTTTTTTTTTTTACCTTATTTTGACCTCTTCTCCTCTCTTCCCAAATATGTAAATACTTGTCATTTTGTTATATAACCTTTTCTATTTGGCCCAACAAATTGTCGAGTGCATGTTCATTTACTCTAAGCGCAAATGGAAGAGTCAGTGCTGTCCATCTGTGGTGTGTTCAGATAGAGGTGATGCATGACTATCAGGAGAGCCGGAGCTGTGTGTCGTACAGTCTGGATGGAGACGACAGCCCGGAGCTCTTGAAACGGTGAGGAGGAAGCATCCGTCCACCCATCTGTCTGTCCTCAA
Source organism: Pterophyllum scalare (assembly GCA_024447675.2). Classification (NCBI taxonomy): domain Eukaryota; kingdom Metazoa; phylum Chordata; class Actinopteri; order Cichliformes; family Cichlidae; genus Pterophyllum; species Pterophyllum scalare. The sequence continues at coordinate 43,712 of JAMQGT020012459.1, read as the reverse complement.
TGCTGCTCTTGATGTTGTTTACTTAGTGATTCTCTTTGTTCAGTGCTAATGATGGCCTCTGGCTCTGTCTCTTTCTACTTTTGCATGCTTGTATGTATTTGTGTCACAGTCATGTGATGAGGGAACTCATAGAAACTGAAAGAATCTATGTGGAAGAGCTGCTGTCAGTGTTACTGGTAAGAAAACGTTCTTTTAATTTTTATATGTGACTGGAAGAGAATGGATGGATGGAAAGAAAGGAAATGTAAAATGTTTGTTGTTAAATATTACAAAATATGCGTTTATTGTCATTGAAATTTTTGCTGAGTGATTCTATCTAATTAATAAGTAATTCAGTTTTTATGAACCATATATTTCCTCTACTCTGTTCCTATAAATAATGCAGGGTTACAGGGCTGAAATGGACAACCCAGCACTGTCGGGGCTTCTGCCACCAATACTTCGCAGTAAGAGAGACGTTCTCTTTGGAAACTTGCCAGAGATCTACAATTTTCATAGCAGGCAAGTAATTAATGACTCCTGTCATATTTAGACTTGGTAAAACATAACAAAAATAAAGAAATGTAATATTTAATAATGAGGTCCACACCTGTTTTTGTTCATTTTGCAAGCCAAATAAATTATCCTAGCAAGCAGTTAGTCTGTTGTAAGATATTTATAACTACACTGCAGTGTGATCTCATGTTCCAGTTATTGTATAAAGGCTGATGTATAGGGGTTGGGGGTTGGGGGGTATGGGTTAAGATGGTGTTTCTTCAAGCACTTTGTTTGGCCTTTGACTTTTATGGGAATTCAGAGTTTTCCTTCAGGACCTGGAAGCATGCCTGGAGGCTCCTGAAAGTGTGGGGGCGTGTTTCCTGGAGCGGGTGAGATGACGAGTCTTTGCATTGTGTAGCTTCTTTACATGTTGATCATTTGTACATCATTTATAGCCATATTTTAGAACAGGTTCCTTTTTCCCGTCTCTCCAGAAAGAAACCTTCCAAATGTATGAAAGCTACTGTCAGAATAAGCCACGCTCCGAGGCACTGTGGAGACAGTTCTCAGACTGCGGTTTCTTCCTGGTCAGTTCACTTTACATCAGCAAATTTGTCTGATTCTTCCATTATTTTTGCTTTAAATTGCTTTAAATAGGCATTTTTAAAAATATGTTCATACAAGCATGCAATTTAGACCTTTACAGTTCTAAACCGTTCTAAATGGTACGATGTGTCACTGACAAACATTGCGCTGATTGTTTGTCTTCCTTTTGAAGGAGTGTCAAAAAAAGCTGGAGCACAAACTTGGCCTGGATTCCTACCTGTTGAAACCTATCCAGCGTCTCACTAAATACCAGCTGCTGCTGAAGGTTAGAATGCTAAATTATATTACGCACATACAAAGAATGTCACTATATATATGTTTCAGAGTTATTTAGAAGTCATTCTGCACATGAGATGGAATACGATATTTTCCATGATTCTGGTCTTAAATGTGTTCTTCAGATGACCCAGCTTTATGTCAGCTGACACAGACCTGGCATGGAGGATTAGCTTAAACATGCACTTCTGTAGCCCAGCATGCAAATACATCAAACAGCATCTTAAGAGTACTCCTTATAATTCATTTACTGTTTTGGTATTTGTATTAAAAAAAAAAATCAGACAAAATACTTGCTGCCCCAAATGTGCTAATTTGCTGGCATACATTAAGTCTGAGCACAGAATCTGTTGAATAGGCTCAGCCCCAACACCACTGAGAGTCTTTACCACCCAAATTCACAGTTGTAGCTGCCGCATTTGTGTGTGGGTCTGCGTGTATTTGCGTGTATATGTATTTACCTACATGTGTTGTGCTGTGTTTATGTATTTTCAGGAACTGATAAAATACAGTACAGACTGTGAGGGCACCTCTGAACTGCAGGGGGCACTAGCAGCCATGCTTGACCTGCTCAAATCAGTCAATGACTCCATGCACCAGATTGCCATCACAGGATATGAGGTGAACTACATTTGACTAATAAGTGGCAAACTCTATGAATCCTACACTGTAATTAATTTGTGATAAAGTACTGTAACATAAACAGAGTATATTTGCAACACAGGCTTCTGCATACATTCCTCCTTCTGCTATACGCAGGGTGACATTTGTGAGCTGGGCCGAGTGCTCATGCAGGGGTCCTTCAGTGTGTGGATCAGCCACAAGAAGGGCCCCACTCGCATGAAGGAGATGGCTCGCTTCAAGCCAATGCAGAGACACCTCTTCTTGTATGAGCGAGCTCTGCTTTTATGCAAGCGAAGGGAGGAGCACGGAGACGGCTGTGACAAGACCTCCTCATACAGCTTCAAACACTGTCTCAAGGTTTGCCTGTTTTTTTTTTTAACCACTATTTCTGAAGGTCTTTCAAAAGATTTTCTTTGGAAATTGGCTGCTTTTTCACTAATTTTCAATCACCGTTTTCAGTGTATTTTTGTTTAAGCTACCTAACGCTGACGTATGACTCATTCAAGCAGAAAAAAGGCACCTAAGTCAAGGAACCAGTGTTATGTTTTCAAATAACAGACAACTTAGCAAAGAACCCATTTTAATTTGTATCTTTAGGCACTTTTGTTACTAGCAGCTTGTAACAAAAACACATAATTTGCTCCCATTTCTTTAGTTGAATCTACAAAAAAGCCAAAGATATCACAGTTTGACAGACATAATATAGCATTTTTGCACAAAAATAAGATGATTCCTGAAGAACTTGGTATATCTTAGCGTGGTGTGTGATGGATGACAAAAGAAGTTGTTTCAGGCCTAAAAATCTATCAGCAGCAGATTAACAGTGTCTGAAAGTCATTTCCTTAAGAAACAGGAAAAAATGCAGCAAAGACCTGACACCGTACCTGAGAGATTCATATGACCCTTCAGTTGATCCATTTACTGAAGCCTCATCAGAAAAGGTCTCAGTGGAGGGGAAGTTGTCAAGAAGGGAAACAGGGAGAGAGGGTTTAGGTATGACAAATTACACAAGAACTGGACTGAAAATCAGTGGCAACAGGTCTGATGGAGTGATGAATCCAAATCCAAATATATATATAGAGAGAGAAGGTCAGGAGAGAATTTCAATTCATCTGACCACGGAACCGTTTTCCACTTTGCCTCAGTCCATCTACTAAAAATCTTGGACGAGTTAGAATCTCGGAGACCTTGACCTCAAAGCAAAGGATTGGAGGTCAAGTTTTCTGAAAATCTTGTGAACCAAGTAATTTGAGAACGATCTCATCCAAAATGTTCAAATTCACACCATAGATGCAAACTGTTCAAGCTAGACCCATCAAACTTCACACACTTGTTCACTGACTCTGTTATAGCAGCACTTTGATGCTCCTTTTATACCCAACCATGCCTGTTAAACAGTTAACCTGATTAACTGCAAAATGTTCCTCCAACTGTTTCTTTTTAGTATCACCTAATTTTCCACCCTTTTGTTGCCCTCTTCCATGTTGCTTCCATCAATTTCAAAATGAGCTATTATTTTTCATTAAATAATACATGTTCTCATTTTTAACAATTGACATATTTTTTTAGGTTCTATTGTGAATAAAATGGGCTCATGAGATTTGCAAATTGTTGCATTCTGTTTTTATTTAATTTTACAGAGTCCCAGATTTCTCCAAATTAGATTTGTTTGCTAACTTGAAATGTTGTCTAGCATTTAAGTATCATCGAGTGCCAATTTTAAATATGTATGTACTACATAAATATGTTCTACAGTGCAATTATTTGATTTTATAGATTTGTAAATTACATTAATGTAGTTTCCAGAAAACTTGCTTTACTGCCCTCTATAGAGTATTTATACTGTAGAGTTTAAAAAAACTCACAATACTGTGGATACACATGGTCTGTCCATCACATGCAATGTGTTCTTTGGTTTTAACAATAAGTAATAAAGGAAATCTGGAGAATGCAGAGTTGATGCTGTCGTCTGTATTGTGATCTGCCAACACGTGGCACACACAGAACGTGTGTATTACAATAACACTTCTTTTGTTGTGTGTTGATTTGCCGAGGCTGTCGCAGTTGGTGTCACACCAACAGCTGCAGCTCTTGATTTATTATTGAGGGTGTGGGAAGGAAGAAGTCACACAGCGGAGGGGTGTGTGTGACTGTTTGTGTTACGATGGGACAGATGTGTTGACATGATGTAACGCTGATGTATGATGTGCTGTTTGTGCTGCCAGTCCTAGTGCCGGTGTAAACGGTGTATGTCTCTTGGCAGATGACTGCTGTGGGGATCACAGAAAATGTCAAGGGAGATGTGAAGAAGTTTGAGATCTGGTACAGTGGCAGGGAGGAAGTGTATGTGGTTCAGGTAAGGAGACCAAGAAAGGTATCATTTTTAGTAAGTAAAAAATAAATGCTTTGAGTGTATTATTGTATTGAGTGTATTATTTTTTTAAAACCATTTCAACTAATATTGCAATAGAAAATTTGTCCCTAGAGAGAAATACTTTCAGAATTTTATAATCCTAAAACATCTTGTTTAATGTTTCTGTTGTTCCTCAGGCTCCTACAGTGGAGGTGAAGATGGCCTGGCTCAATGAGCTCCGTAGAATCCTGACTAACCAGCAGAAGCTGCTTAGAGGTCTGAGAGCAACTTAAGTTAATATGAAAAAAAAATTCTGAGCACAAAAGTCCGCTTCAACCTTCAGATCTTTGAACTGATTCTCTTAGCTTTCAGAGAGCAAGAGTTCAGATTCAGAGCTCCACAGCTGGTGTGTTAGCCTTTGTGCTCAGAGTTTCTTCACGCTGTATGTTTTTTAAAAGAAAGAAATTGAGTTCATATTCAATTCAGGCTCAGCTCATCTCTCCTTATATGCCTATATATAATGCCTTCCCTTTGCAGATGAAGCATATCAACACGGCCACATGGTTGAACACATGCAGCTTTCTCCTCCGCTCTCTGAGAGGTCAGTGCCTACAGCTGATTCCAGACAGTATTTACAGTGTGTTTAGCGCATGACTGTAGGCTGTAGTTGCACAAACACGCAAACCTATGCAAAACACACACATATGTAGTCCATGCTAAAACATTTCAAAGCTTGAGTGAATGGGACTATGATTTCACATGGCCCTGGTATGAGGCTTTGTGTGTTGCGGTGTGTGAAAATGGGCACAGGCCCCACTGTGTTCGCTGCTGTCTAGTTGCCTATCCCCACTCCTCCCATCCCCTACCTGCAGGGGCATGCGGCCGTCCAGAGGGGTTCCCAGGGGCTGTCTGCCGGGGCTGGACTTTGTATCGCTGTCAGCTGACGTGTTTCTGTGCCTGCGGTCCCGGAGCCCCCGTCCCCGAAGCCCCCGGCAACGCCCCCGGCCACGCCCCCGCCACTACCCCCAGCGCCACTGACCTGCTGTAACCCTCAGTGGTAAACAGCCTGGCCCAGCCTGGCTCAACTCACCCTGGCATGACCCATCTGGCCCAGCTTAGGGAATAAAAAAAACCCCAGGCTGCTGTGTTTGTGAACTAATTGTCAGCTGAACCCACTTTTTATAACCCTCATTCCAGTTCATAATTGATGCCCGTGCTCCCCTGCTGCATTGTGGGAGGCCAGTGTCTCGGCAGCTCCATCATGGCTTTTTAACATGGCTCAAAAAGAATTATTCTTATTTCTTGCACCTCAGATTTTCTATTTTGCATGTAATCCTAAGGACAAACAAAAAAGAAGAGTTTAAGTTTCATTCCATTAATTTTCTTAATTTCCTCATGACAGCTGCTTCTTAAGATGGGCCTCGTTTTTTGAGATCTGATCAAGCATCAGGGAAATTCGCTCTGCAGATACTTTCTTATTCAGCATCTAATAATAAAATGACTAAATCTCTACATTTGGATCTTAATAAATCGAGACCAGATCTTCCCTTGTGTTGACACATGCAAAATCTGAGTGAACATTGTGTCAGTGGTCTGTAAGTACCCACCCTTTACAAAGAGGCTTGTAAATGGCTGCTGTTTTCTGTGTTGTCTGGCTGGTGCCTAAGCGGTCATTGCCGTGTGAGAAACAACAGGAAAGAGTTGTTCTTGACACTCATCTGGGGCCACATTTACTCTTTCCATGTATGAGTCATATTCTGGAAGCTGACCCCAGAGTGCATGGTTGAGGATAACGCCTGTCCTGAGTGTTTCTGACTCTGTGCACCATTTAGTCTCATGTTGTTTTGTGGTATTTTCCCAGCAAACAGCAGAGGGCATCAGTGAGTTCAGAGGAGACAGAGTCAGGGAGGAGCAGTCCAGACCCCCAGTCCCGCTCCCCGAAACACCAGCACAACCGTAGGAGTGAGTAAAATATAATCTCTACACATTTGTTGTAATCAAGTAGATACTTAGTAACTAAATTAGTACAAAAATTAAGGGGATCACTGCAAACTACAGCTGCATTGCACACTGCTGCGCCGCTGTTGCTGACTTTCTTAAAAATCGTAAACTAATATAGATATTTGACCCCCCCCCCAGCAGTTAAGGTGTGCTTTGACCTGAAGAACTAGGTACATCAAAGATTATGGGAGAAAAAGGTCCACCTAGCTTTTGATTCTACCTTCCTGTTAGTTTCCCAGTAAGTGACAAAGGGGTCATTATGATGTTAACATAGTTACTAAGTATCTACAAGGCGCCTTTTATGGTGTGGTGTTTTGAAGAATGTGTTTACTGACATTTTTAACAGAAAAAAGTCATGTATGTGCCTCAGGTTGGCCAGGAGCTCATCACTCAGTAGACATCTGCGAGGGTCTAAAGGAGTGGCCTGGAGGTCGGGACACCTTCCACCCATCTGACACAGAGGAGGAGGTTTTAGTGCAGCTGGTGAGACCGAATGCTGTCACTTTAGATGCAATTAACAGAAACATTCTCCCAGCTTTTGTAGGCCACTGAATATCGCAACTTTGTCTAATAACTCAGTATTAAGCTGTATCTTTTATATTTTCTTCTTCATTGTGCCTTTTTAAGTCACACGTTGCAACATTTGCTGTATAAATAAATCTTCCTTGTTAGTCTCCAGGCAGATACAAGGTCTTGGCTGACTGTCTCCAAAATGGACCAGACAGCATCATCATCAAACACGGAGACATCATCCAACTACAATGTAAAGACAACAGGGGGCGCTGGTGAGTTTCAGCCACGTGATTTTTCTGTCAAGGGGGCTTAGTGATCAGCCGAACTATCCACGTGTGAATGGATGCAGTAATTTTCCTTCCCTCCTGTAAACACTTTCCTCACAATTCTTCACCCTGGTGGAAAGGCTGGTGAAAAATCTGACTCTGCAACAAGAGGGCTTCATATCAGCTGCCTCCCTGCAGCTGATTATAGGAGGCAGTGGCCGAGAAAGCTCCTCCAGACTAGGGGGTAAAGACAAGACCTAGACTTCCATCACACAATAATGTTGAGTATGTCTTAAATTTGATTCTCATTCTAAAAGTCTGTGTATTTTCTTGTAGACCCAGGAAATCTGAAGGTGAGAAAGCTCAGCTCCCCGTAGAGAAGAAAGCACAGAATGTGATAATATTTACCTTTGGGTGATAATGAATATGACAAAAAAAACACACTGAGCCATAGCTGTCTCCTAACTGATCCTCCAATGCCGTCATCTTTCATCAAAGTCCAGTCATCGAAAAGACAAACATGGAAATCTACAGAACTGTTTTCCCCCTCCATGGCTTTAACTGACAATTTCCTGAACCAGTGTTTTCTGTCAGTGAAGGAGTGCAGAGGTACCAGCACAAAGGCACTGGAGCTCATTAAACCACTATGGACAATCAACAAGCTTCCCCTGGATCCTGTTTGGTCTTCCTCTTTTCTGATTGATGGTAAATATCTTGTCCCTCTGGCACTCACTTTGCAACACATGCAATCAGGATGCGAGTTTGCCTCTTCAGCAGTGGGTCATTTCACAATCTGTGGACTCTTCAATCCTAATACTTGAGGTTACCGTATCTTTGTGGGTTTGTGTGTGTGTGTGTGTGTGTGTGTGTGTGTGTGTGTGTATATACGCGTTCCTGTCTCAGTGTATGAAGGATGGATGCTAACCCAGGATTTGCCTGAAACCTTTCTTAAAACATGTACATGCCACCGCATGTGGTGTCATTTTTAACATTTACTGTATCTCAACATTTCATCTTGTCATTGCAGTTTTCTTAGATTTTGCTCCTTAAGGCACCCTCTTCTGTACAGTATGGGAGTTAAAATGCCAAATTGTGCCATGCCATAATGCCTTTTTTATTCTCGCTCTTTTAGAGGCTCTTGTATACTGTTAGCAAATCCAATCTGTCCTTGCTTTAAACTGACCTCACAAATATTCAATGGGCACTTTAATATGGTGGAAGAACAACAGAAACTAAAAATCCGCCGATTGTTTACTGAATGTGTTTGTTGCTTGCTGCTTTACCTCTCTTACTGTGCATTTCCTATTATTCTAGATCTTATTTTCTTTGTTTATTCTTCTATGATGTATGATGAATGTATGATGTGTGAGGGAGGCAGGGGAGACATGCCTCCTGCATGCAGGCAGCAGTTGACATGCGGTTGATGGTAATGCAAGGCACAGGCAAATATGATGAAGATTGATGGCAGTGTATTCCTCTGTGTGTGCCGAAGACAAGTGGGAGGCACATGCCACAGAGCCCTCAAATACTGTCATTTTCATCAGGATCTTTTGGGAGCTGTCTGTCAGTCGCAGCAAAGAATAAGAAAGAATGAAGCAGAATGAGAGAGAATGATATGCTCTGTGTACTCGGCCATCACAGAGGCAAACTGTTTCTTACAGCTCAGTTAATCTTGGTTTCCCCATTAAAAGAGATCATACAGCCAACATGAAATATACCCTCTGTATTGAACACTTAATTAAATATTGATTGCAGACTTATATGAATTTACCACATCAAATCGAGCCCCTGGTCAGAGGGCTGGCTTTGATACACTGCATTTGATATGGAAATGAATCTAGAAAGCAGCAGGGGCCACTGCGCAACATTTCCTATGTTGTTAATTTATTTATTTTACTGTCAAGTCCCAAATAAAACTACATCCCCATATTTTTACAGGAACTATGCTTGATTCTAGTACAACATACCCTTTATTTCCTCTATTAGCTTATATGAGAAAATCACTTCTTTTCTCTTTTTTTTGGTCATTTCAATCCAAAATGCTGCAGAATTTGCACAGATTTCCAGCTTGGAAAGTAAAAAAATGCTTGAGATATTATGTCTCTTGGTGAGCCATATACCCTATGCTTGTTGCTACACATTTCTTTTGATAAAAATGCATGGCAACCAAACAATGAGCTGGTTTGTATTATTAGTCACTGCTCTACACTGGCGTCTTTTGTACAGCGTTGCTTCTGTAAAGATAGCCAATTGCAAAGGTATTTACTGCAATAATATTTTTTTAAATGATAAAATATGATGATATTGACATGGTGATATGATGGAATAATTAAGCCTGGTCTTTGTCATACACCCTGATTTAATCTATTATTTCTGTCTCGTTTTAGTAGGCGCTGGCTTAAATAATAAAACTGCAGAATTTTCTGTTTTTGTTGAGCTTTTGGTCAAATTTAATTTGATGTTTGTCTTTGCAAATGTTCTCTCTTTTTTTTAAATGTTTTTCTTATCAAATACATTGACATAACGTACAAGTCATGTTCTGATGTAATTGTGCAGGCAGTGCATTGTATCTATGATCTAAATCTGGTATTTTGTCTTATTTATATTTACATAGCAATATGAAAGGGCATAATAAATCACAAGTCTCAACACTATTTAAACATACGGCCATATCCGCCTTTTATTTATGCATTTTTACAGCATATCTTGTTTTTGGTAACTTTGACGTCCTAATTTTTGTAGTCTAATATTTTTCACTTTTTTTTTTTTTTATATCTGTCTTCACAACATCATCTACAAAAGCTATACTCATATTCATGCCAAATTCTTACTGTTGAAAAGCAGTTTTTCAACATGAACCATTTGTGATATTCAATGCATTTTTTTCTTTATGGGTCAAGGTTTTCATAATCAAACGCTATCCTGTGTTTAGTTATCCCCATAACATGGTTTATCCAGCTGTAATAAAGAGACACCCGGGTGTACACACCAAATTTCCCTTGTTTTGCACATTCTTCCCCCCAGCTTACAATGCCTGTCAGGAACCATGTGTCATGAATAATATTTGTGTGAGGGCCTCCACTGTCACCCTGACAGGCATCTTTGGCCTCATTATAGTATCCTGCACAAAACATGACAGAAGTGATCCTTTGATTGCTGCTCTGCTTACACTCTGTACGATCTGTGAAGGGAACATCGATTTTTTGCAGCGTGTTGGCCGTGGCTCCAAGGAAGCGTGTTCTGCCCCAGCCACTGACTTTAGCCGGGGAGGAGTCCTTCACTAAGGCCTCAGTGAAAGTCGTGGGCCCTATGCAGATGGGTCGCACTACCGTGGAGAAGGTGATGGAGCTTTTGAGATAGAGCAGGGCAATGTCATGATTGTATAAGCTTAGAGTGGCATTGTAGCGTGGATGTATGTATTTCTCTTCCACATCATGATCCTGCTCTGTGCCTTCCTTGATGTAGATGTTGTGCTCCCCTGTAATAAAGATATGTCACAGAATTCCTTTATGAAATTACTCCACAAAATGTATGACATTGAAGTTCAAAAGCAGATGAACTTCCCTTTCCAGTGTAAGAACTTAACTTCTTTCAGAACTGTGCCATGGCTGCCATAATTATATTCTATTACAGGGGTTGGACAATGAAACTAGAGCACCTGTCATTTTAGTGTGGGAGGTTTCATGGCTAAATTAGACCACCCTGGTGGCCAATCTTCATTAATTGCACACTGCACCAGTAAGAGCAGAGTGTGAAGGCTCAATTAGCAGCACAGTTTTGCTCAAAATATTGCAATGCACACAACATTATGGGTGACATACCAGAGTTCAAAAGAGGACAAATTGTTGGTGCACGTCTTGCTGGCGCATCTGTGACCAAGACAGCAAGTCTTTGTGATGTATCAAGAGCCACGGTATCCAGGGTAATGTCAGCATAGCACCAAGAAGGACGACCCACATCCAACAGGATTAACTGTGGACGCAAGAGGAAGCTGTCTGAAAGGGATGCTCGGGTGCTAACCCGGATTGTATCCAAAAAACATAAAACCACGGCTGCCCAAATCACGGCAGAATTAAATGTGCACCTCAACTCCTGTTTCCACCAAAACTGTCCGTCGGGAGCTCCACAGGGTCAATATACACGGCTGGGCTGCTATAGCCAAACCTTTGGTCACTCGTGCCAATGCCAAACGTCAGTTTCAATGGTGCAAGGAGCGCAAATCTTGGGCTGTGGACAATGTGAAACATGTATTGTTCTCTGATGAGTCCACCTTTACTGTTTTCCCCACATCCGGGAGAGTTACGGTGTGGAGAAGCCCCAAAGAAGCATACCACCCAGACTGTTGCATGTCCAGAGTGAAGCATGGGGGTGGATCAGTGATGGTTTGGGCTGCCATATCATGGCATTCCCTTGGCCCAATACTTGTGCTAGATGGGCGCGTCACTGCCAAGGACTACCGAACCATTCTGGAGGACCATGTGCATCCAATGGTTCAAACATTGTATCCTGAAGGCGGTGCCGTGTATCAGGATGACAGTGCACCAATACACACAGCAAGACTGGTGAAAGATTGGTTTGATGAACATGAAAGTGAAGTTCAACATCTCCCATGGCCTGCACAGTCACCAGATCTAAATATTATTGAGCCACTTTGGGGTGTTTTGGAGGAGCGAGTCAGGAAACGTTTTCCTCCACCAGCGTCACGTCGTGACCTGGCCACTATCCTGCAAGAAGAATGGCTTAAAATCCCTCTGACCACTGTGCAGGACTTGTATATGTCATTCCCAAGAAGAACTGATGCTGTATTGGCCGCAAAAGGAGGCCCTACACCACACTAATAAATTACTGTGATCTAAAACCAGGTGTTTCAGTTTCATTGTCCAACCCCTGTATATCTTTAGTTAATAAGGTAATGCTCTGATCAACAATCTAAAATCCAAAGTTGTTCAGGCTGCTATTACAAAAGACAAAGAAAAGAATAAAATCTTGTAACTTTGCAACTAGAAACAGAGTGCTCCTTATCATAAATAGTGAAGAGTAATTAGTTTTCTAGTAGCTGATAAGTGGATTAAATGTTGTAATACTCTACTGTAAATAGAGCTACTTAATTTATGTCAGTCTTACCCACTCTGACGAAAAAGGAGCTTTGTGCCTCTATCAGGCAATGGGCAGCGGTGATGACCCAGCGTACGCTGAGAATGGATCCCCCACAGAATAAATGGCCGCTGGGACGTGCTACCAAGGCTGCCTGAATAGGAGAGAAGTAATGAGCTGAGAATGGCTCAAGAAAAAAAAAACCCTTACAGCTGTTTCTTTCCCCTCATGCACTCCCTGTACTTCTGCTTTCTTACACTACCTGCCATGGGATCTCTCCTGGAGCGACTGCTTCACCACCAACAATACGTTTAAATGGCCTGCGTGGGTTCTGAGTGGGGGCCTCTGTGTCATTGTATACCCACAGGGGCAGTTTCTTTCGAGTGTTAGTTCTGGCTGGGAAAGACACTGTGGTAGTGTCTGGAGTTGAGGGAGGGTATGCAGTAGTGGTCACGTTGGTCAGTGAAGTGGTGTTTGCATTTTCATAGTGGAACAGATATCTTTTATATACTCCACTTCCTCCTGTCAGGGCCGTTTTGCCACATGGGAATTCAACTGGTGACGTGAGAAAAGAGGAGTCACATCAAGAGTCATTAATATGATGTTGAATATAGTGGGAATAAGTTGATACCTTCTGCTTCACAGCTGACACCATCCTGCATCAGTCTGTATCCTATCGCACAGGAGCATTTTGCTCCAAAGGTTCCCAGTGAGTCACAGAAGTGCATACAGTGCCCATTGTTCACATCACATCTTTTTGCTACCACTGAGGAGAAAAAAAAAATGTAATTAATTCAAACCTATCCTCTCAATGAATATAAAAATAAGCTGCTGCATGTTTTGTATCACAATAATGGGCTAATGTAACCACTGAAACACATTTTCTATGTTGTTTTCATTCCACTTAATACTGAATTTTAAAGAATCGCTTTCTAAATGTGCCACATTCTGTGCAAAAATGTGTTTAAAGCAGAAATGAGGATTCAGGATTCTGATTACAGGCTATTTAGTTTAACAAATATTCCCCTTGAGTTGAGTTTTGGCTCGTGGTGGAGGGATTATAGACATCTGGATATCTACTGTAGTGACTCTGCAGGCTCATTTTTTTCTTCAGAAACATCATAGAATGTATTTTAATACAGACCAGATAAGTATTCAAAGAGCCGCATGGCTATTTTAAGACAGACCTAAAAAATGTGAACCTGTCTGTTAGGGACAAATACAATAAAATTCAGATAAATGCAGCACTGTGCACAGAGAGGATATTTGAGCTGCTGTTTTTAGAATATCTAAAATAAACAATCTAATTTTGGAACCTAAAACCAGAGTGATGCTGAATATGAGACACTGATTTAATTTAGAACCAAGAAGAAGAATAAAATGCATCTGGTATCATTTGAGACTTTGATCTGCGCACTGCTGTTATCTAATTCTCATTGAATTTTGGTAATATGACAAAAAATAATCTGATTTTATTTGATCATGGTTTTCTATCCAGTCACATGTCCCTCACCGATCTCACAGTTCCTCCCAGTGAAGCCAGATGTACATGTACAGGTGTAGTAGTCGAGGTGGTCTTTGCATGATCCCTGGTTAAGACATGGGCTTGACTTACACTGATTACCATCTGAGGAAATCCAAACACAGAACCTGAACTTACATTTATCTGATAACTTTGTAAAGTACATTTTAAAGAGACAATTGAATGGTGATTATACCAAGAAAACAGATTTACAGTGCTGTGAAAAAGTATTTGCTCTCCCAAACCTTCTAAAAGGTTCAACTTTTCCCAAAAGTCTTTGAGATCTTTAAGATGTTTTTTGGCAAACGTGAGACAAGTCTTTGTGTTCTTGTCACAAAGTGACAAAGTGGTTTTCGTCTTGGAACTTGAATCATGAACACTGACCTTAACTGAGGGAAACGAGGCCTGCAGTTCTTTAGATGTTATACTGGGTTCATTTGTGACCTCTTGGATAAGCTGTTGATGAACTCTTAGAATAATTTTTGCAGGCCGGCCATTCCTGGGAAGGTTCACCACTGTTCCAAGTTTTCTTATTTCTGGATAATGGCACTCACTGTACATCACCAGAGTCGCAAAGCCTTAGAAATTGCTTTGTAATCTTGTCCAGATTGATTGATGTCAGTGACTTTGTTTCTCAGTTGTTTCTTTAGATTGCGATGCTCTGCTATTTGAGATCTTTTAGCCTACTTCGCTTTGTCACATAGGTTCTATTTAAGGAAGTTCTTGATTGGCCTGGGTGCGGCTAAAGAAATTGGCATGGCTAGTGAAACTGAACTTTTTCCACATAGGGCCAGGTAGGTTTGGATAGTTTTTTTTCCCTTAATAAATGAAATCATAATTTAAAAACTGCAATCTGTATTTCCTCAGGTCATCTTCGTATAAGCAGCATGGCAGTGTGGTGGCACTGTTGCCTCACAGCTGGAAGGTCTGGGTTCAAATCCACCTTGGTCCGGGTCTTTCCGTGTGAAGTTTGCATGTTCTCCTCATGTTTGCCTGGATCTTTGTCGAATATTATACTATAATATTGTTTGATCATCTGAAACATCTAAATGGGACAAATACTTGTCTCACGGCACTGTATTCACACAAAAGCATACCTGAAGAAATATGTGATAATATTAAAAGATGAAGGTGAAATCTTAACTACTTAAATTTTAAAATTAGGATTGATTGATAATAATTATTAATAATCATAATATAATAGCACAAAAGGTTCAAAACTCATCAAACACAGTCTTACCTATATATCCAACCCAAAATTCCATCTACAATACAGAGGAAAGTCAGTGATTCGTGCAGCCAACAAAGACAAATTAAAACCAAAATAAGCAAATACTCACTGTCCTTTCATCATCCTCAAATATCTCTCTAGCCTCTTCCAGATTGCATACTTCCTCCATACACTCTCTCTCCTGGTTTCCCTTTAAAAACTCCTCAAACATACCAGTGTTATAACGTTTGTGTCTGCGCAAAATGCTGTCAGCTGACTGGCCAGAGAGAAACACTGCACCCGCAGGTGGAGCAGGTGCTGGAGTAAACACAGGAACAGAAAAGACAGTCTGCGTTTAAGCCACTAGTTCATTTCATAGGTCAAAAACAATAGCTTAATGAAGTTTAGGAATGCTGTCTTTCTCCATCTGTTACAACGCTACTAAGATGTCTGCAAAGCTAAAATGTATCTGAACTTAGTGAGCAACTATTCATGAGCATCGCTAAAAACATTACAATACCTCCAGAGCCCAGCGGAATATTCAAAAGCAGAAAATGCAACAAAAACACAGAAATGAGTGCCATTCCAAATTTCTCAGACATCCTGACAGACACACTCTGGGCCATCACTCCAAAGTACAATCTGTGTTTGCACATGTGTACCAACAATTAGTTGTGTGTTTGTTTAGAGAAAAACATTCAGACTGTTTGGAAAAACTAGAGTGTCATCGTCCACTGGCACTAAAAGACACTAGGAGTCCCTCCTGATTACAAGAATACTCATTTTTAAATTAACAAAGGGTGGGAAATTTAACTGAGGCTTTACCGATTAGCCAGACTGGTGAAAATGAACTTACTTAATTACTTACTTATACTTTATTGATCCCACAATGGGGAAATAACAGAACACCCGTCCAAGAAAAGACAAACAACCAGATAAACATAGGGAGATAAGTGTCTGCGGCCTTCCTGCCCTCACCGAGAGGCGCTGCCCTTACAAAAGCGGGAAACAAAGCGAAAACAATAGGATAGGTGAGGAGAAAAATCATCTCATATTTTGCTCCATAATGGGGGCACAGTGTGAGGTTGAAAAACCTCTGCATAGTAAGCACATATAGCACATAGCATGGGAGCACCAGGGTGGGTAGGGAACAGGAACAAGAGTTCTGAATATAGTACACTTAAACTAATCAATAACAATGACTTATACCCTGCTTTTTAACCTTTGGTCCAAGGACAATTTTCTGGTTCCACCTCTTAGTCATAAGCCTGAGTTAATATTAACTTTGGACAAAGTCAGTACCCAGTATTTTATAATAATTACGGCATTATGGTTGATTTGCTTATCAATCCATTTAAATGGGATGTAATTTAAATTGATTACATTTAAAAACATGTCTTATTAATATGTACATTAATATATTGTTGTACATTTAATACAATACTGAATTTCAACAACATTAAAAAGGGATGTTAATACACTGAGCTAATTAAGTATTCAGGTTGATATTTGTCCCATTAAGCAATGATTCTGATTAGTTTCTTCACTGTTCCCCCCCCTTTTTAACATGAAAGTTTGTTCCAGTTGGCTGTATCGTTTAAACTTGCAGTCCTCTTCATTATGAGCCAGAGTGGTTTGTTCCTTAATCTCAGGCCTGTCTTTATAGTAATGTATAAGCGCTTATCTAATTTAATTAACAGAAATTAACTAATATCAGTCTAAATCAGTCTTCCCTGGACTTGATGGTGGCCAGACTGAAGAAAGTAATTTACTAAATGTACTTAAGATTTTACGCCACAAGATGGCGTACATATACCTCAGTACAAGAGACAGTAGAGGAGGTAGGTGACAGGATTCTGATTATGTTTCATTGCAGAAAAGAGAAAATCCTGGGACCTAAGAAATAACACAATACTACACACACACACACACACACACACACACACACACACACACACACACACACACACACACACACACATTGTGGAGCAAAAATAATGTTAGATTATGTTTTCTCACACTAAGAAATGTAAAGGCATGGCTTTGCTATCACAATGAAATTGTGATATGACACTTTAATATCATAAAAATTTTTTGACCAGTTTTATTGCGAACGATATTCATGCAATACAGTTTGGGAAGCACCTGACTGGCAACGGCTTCATTTTTGCTTCATGATCCTGAACACACTGCCACTGCAGTAAAAGCATACCTGGGTAGAAAACACACAATGGAACACTATCAGTCATGGATTGACCTCCCCAGAGCCCAGACCTCAACATTATTGAAGCAGTGTGGGATCCATGTCGACAAAGAACGACACAAAAGCCAGCCAACATCCAAAGAAGAGCTTGGAGAAGCTTGAAGAAGTATTCCTGAAGACTACTTAAAGAAATCAGAAGAAAGCTGGCTACGAGAGTTCAGGCTGTGTCGAAGCACAAAGGTGGTCATATCAAAACATCGTTAGAACTGTACAAACTTTATTTGTGCGGTATATACTGTGTTTCCATATATGTTTGCACATGTTTCAATGAATTGTTGCACCTCTTTCCCATTTTTCCTAGAAAAATGTAAAGAAATAAGGTTGCTCAAGATTTTTGCACAGTGCTGAGCATATACAACTCCCACTTGGAGAGTAGTCAGGAAAGCTGTTTTAGTGAAAACGCTGTAAATCTATGGATAATAACAGTTGTTAGTTTGCCAGTCAGTTTGACAACAAACACATCTATTAATAATCATTTCTCTTTATTCTGTTACTCTGGATTTCATCATGTTTCTAATGATCAAAAACTATTTCCATTTTGTTTTCACTTTCTCACCTATGTGTTTACATTTCCTGCATGTTGAAATATAATAAAATATATAATATAAGCCTCAAATACTCAAAATCATGATTAATGTCAGATTACGAGGTTTCACTCACAGGTACAAACATTGATGTCTTATCTTTGTGATGTATTTTCATCGTCAGTTGTTGCTGCCTGTTTGTCCCTCTTAGTTTATAATGGAATATATACTGAATGTATTTCAGGTGCATTTCAATATTTGTATTTTTTTTAAATGAGGTGGAACAGGTGAACCAACAGTGATGCAAGGAAGTCAAAGGGAATCTGAATATTTGATCAGAAGTGAATGTAATGTAGAATATATCTGATTAAGGAGGGGCCGGTGCCACCCCACGAACCCCTATGGACATGCCTCTTGTACACTGCTCAGAAAAAAACTCCTCCGGGATGGCACATCAATACTGTACCTGCTATTTCCAGAAGGTTTGCTGTGTCTCCCAGCACAGTCTCAAAAACATGGAGGAGATTCCAGGAGACAGGCAGTTAGTCTAGGAGAGCTGGGCAGGGCTTTAGAAGGTCCTTAACCCATCAGCAGGACCGGAATCTGCTCCTTTTTGCAAGGAGGAACAGGATGAGCACTGCCAGAGCTACAAAATGACCTCCAGCAGGCCACTGGTATGAATGTCTCTGACCAAACAATCAGAAACAGACTTAATGAGGGTGGCCCGATGTCCTCTAGTAGGCCCTGTGCTCACTTTCCAGCACCATGGGGCCCAACTGGCTTTTGCCATAGAATGCCAGAATTGGCAGGTCCACCAATGGTACCCTGAGCTTTTCACAGATGAAAGTAGGTTCAACACCGCCAGGTTGCACCTCAGACTGTCCAGGAGCTCAGTGTTGTATAATACAGTCAGATTTCAATTGTTTTTTTCTGTGTTAATATGCAGAACTGTGACACATTCATATTTCTTGATGTGTTGCAGTAATTGGCAACCTTTTCTATCATGGGAGCCATTTTGAGCAATATTTGAAAAAAAAGGTCCAACTTAAAAAAATTAAAATCTGTGGGAGCCATAAAATGCACAACATATTTAAGCCTTTTAATGAAGGTAGCACAGCCTATTTAGTATACAGTAAATGAGCCTCAGTATTAATAATGAGTTTACATAATTAAAATCTTCACATGTCTGCAGAAGGATGTAGTTGCATTTTCATCACAATAATAGCGTTGCATCTATGAAATTGTTGAACTAATAAAGCTGTTTACCTTATTCATTATCAACAGAAATGAACAGGAAAAGTATCTATTAGCCTGATTGAGACCAGTATGAGTCCTGTTCATGTTTGTGCAAATGAATAAAATTAAAAGCAGCCTACTTTGATAATAAATAAGACATAGCAGCCTAAAAATGGGAGTAGCAATAATAAGCCAGTTCAAGTTAAAATTTCATTAAAGTTCATACGCAGATCAGCCGGCTGTGTTGTGTGTTTTCTTGGTTAGGCTCCTCACATAAGAACTGATAAAATAAAATGTTTTTGTTTTATTTAATGACTATTTTCTATTATACACTTTTGTTTGTGTAATGTCTATGGATCCTATAGTTGTTTTATATTGGAAAGAGAGACAGACAAAAAGCATACTGAACATTTTTAAAAATAACAACAGGTTGAAAATCTAGTTTAGATTATTTAACACTTGCACTCACACCTACCAGAATTGTTATTATTATTTTCTTTTTTTAAAAGATATTTGTTGGCCTTTTGCCCTCATTAGATAGTGCACAGTGAAGAGAGACAGGAAAGTTGAGAGAGAGATATAGGGAAAGACACACAAAAAGGGCCACAGGTGAGACACAAACCTGGGCCGCCCACACCACAGACACGTGGCATACATGGGCGCCTGCTTGTCAACCGAGCCACCCTGTCACCCCTGAATTATTCAGTATTTTCAATGAATAATAAAGATAATGTAGTCAGTGGCGTGCAGTCAAGGGTGCTGATTCAACGTGCCAGCAGAAGTTTTAACTTTAGTGTCATTTTGTGGTCTGGCATAAAAGATGCAAACTATCACTGGCACTGGAATCCCCCCATAGGGAGTCCACAGTCTTCTCAAGTGTTTGCAACTATTGACTGAGAGCATTTATATTTCACAGAATCGTTGAGCGGATGAATAATTGATGCTCGAGTAATTAACACTGTCTGCTCAATACAAGAGCTTCTGTTTTTTTTTTTTTCACGAGGAGGAGTACGTGAGTAAAGTGCTTCAATCATATCATCTACTCCAGTCTTTGACTGCTTGGAGTAACAGTCACCAGAGTTTTCCTGAGTGAATGTTCCGGATAGGTATTCCATCTTCAGTCCAAAACATCATCAACCTGAAATTCCCCCACTGAGTCACGCGTCTAAATGCGAGTCTGTTGCTGAGCTTTGTGACCAGTCTGTGGGCATGATATCCCCAATGGCATTCTTTCCACATAGTGTCTCAGTCTAGTGCATTAGCAGAACAGATACAGACAATTGACAAGGCTTACTATAGTATGGGGAGGAGAAAATAGAAACAGTGGTTTTAACTGTTATAACTGAGGTGATGACTTGTGAGTAGAGCAGGTTAACAAGACTGTTTTTAGATGGACGTATTGGATGTCTGAATGGATAGGAGTAAATAAAATTGTCTGTGACTGACTATTGATTTATGAAGATCTTCCTGACATCTCTGTCTTCTCTTATTCTTTGGCAGCACCACACAGCTGGGGAGTCTGTGTCGGCTCCAATTAGATTAGTCACTATGGTGGGGGATTGAGTCAGGGCCTCGCAGATAATAAAAACTCTGATGCTTGCTCAGTGCTATTGATTGTTTCTGTACTGTATCTCCTGGGCTGCGCAGGAGATCAGGCAGCCTAGACCGCAGTCTTTCACCAGGGAGAGGCTGTCATTTGCTGAGGGCTTATGTTTTGCTTTGGTAAAACTTTCCTCTGTTGTTGTGAACCTAAACGTTTGTGCAGTTCAAAAAAAAGCAGCAGGATTTTGTGAAATCTGTACGATAAATATGCAGTGGTGACTGAATCGATTTTTTGAATATAAATCAAAACGATAACCACATTACCAAAAGATTTTTGAAAAAAATCCAACCTAAACTTTTTGAACGGTACTTTTTAATACTTTACTTTTTATTATTTAAAAATAAAAATTGACATTGTGTGGGCATTTTGGATGATGACTGTATGAAAAACCCACAAAAAAGGTGGTTTTCATCATCACCATACTGACTGCAGAAACTTACCCTCCCGGTGACCTTGCTTCTACTCATTAGACTGTTTTCTGCTGGTTGCTGTTTGTGAAACATAATGTGCAAAATTAAATTGTTGGTACAGCGTGACATTTAAGTGATGCAATGTTAATGAGATCAAAATTCCTTGGGGCACAACAGAAGGAGTTATGTTTTATTTAAATTGCTCATTTCTTCCAGTTGTTACAGTGAGACAACATGAACTCAGGGCTTCTTCAGGACACACCATATAAATGTTAAAGTTATTCTCATGTGAGCTTATATTTAAAAGATATTTAAAAGAAATAACAATAAAAACACTTCAAATTCATTCCAATAGCAAATTAAATGTTTATGTTTTACATAAGACTTAATAAGCATTTCTTTTGTTATACCTCTTATGACCCTGCCTCTCACCCTATGACATATATATATATATATATATATATATATATATATATACACACATACATATATACATATATATACATATATACATATATATATATATATATATACACACATACATCCATGCTTCAATTTCAAATCAGCTCCGGATAATTTATCTACTTCATTTGTTATGTCAGCTGGCCACTAACCAACTCGTCATTCTATGTCCAATTACTTCTGAGCCTCTGAAAATGTGGTGCCTATATAAAAATGGTGGTAATTTGTAGATAGTTCATGTAAATTATTTATAAACCCCTTTGAATTTAAGCTGAAAGTCTGCACTTTAATCAGATCTTTGACTGTTTGATTAAAAATTCACCATGGTGGCGTACAGAGGCAAAACTACAGAACTGTGCCATTCTCCAAATATTTAAGGAACTACAGTGCCTTGCGAAAGTATTCGGCCCCCTTGAACTTTTCAACCTTTTGCCACATTTCAGGCTTCAAACATAAAGATATAAAATTTGAATTTTTTGTGAAGAATCAACAACAAGTGGGACACAATCGTGAAGTGGAATGAAATTTATTGGATGTGTCAAACTTTTTTAACAAATAAAAAAACTGAAAAGTGGGGCGTGCAATATTATTCGGCCCCCTTGCGTTAATACATTGTAGCGCCACCTTTTGCTGCAATTACAGCTGCAAGTCGCTTGGGGTATGTCTCTATCAGTTTTGCACATCGAGAGACTGAAATTCTTGCCCATTCTTCCTTGCAAAACAGCTCGAGCTCAGTGAGGTTGGATGGAGAGTGTTTGTGAACAGCAGTCTGCAGCTCTTTCCACAGATTCTCGATTGGATTCAGGTCTGGACTTTGACTTGGCCATTCCAACACCTGGATACGTTTATTTGTGAACCATTCAATTGTAGATTTGGCTTCATGTTTTGGATCATTGTCTTGTTGGAAGATAAATCTCCGTCCCAGTCTCAGGTCTCTTGCAGACTCCAACAGGTTTTCTTCCAGAATGGTCCTGTATTTGGCCCCATCCATCTTCCCATCAATTTTGACCATCTTCCCTGTCCCTGCTGACGAAAAGCAGGCCCAAACCATGATGCTGCCACCACCATGTTTGACAGTGGGGATGGTGTGTTCAGGGTGATGAGCTGTGTTGCTTTTACACCAAACATATCATTTTGCATTGTGGCCAAACAGTTCGATTTTGGTTTCATCTGACCAGAGCACCTTCTTCCACATGTTTGGTGTGTCTCCCAGGTGGCTTGTGGCAAACTTTAAACGAGACTTTTTATGGATATCTTTGAGAAATGGCTTTCTTCTTGCCACTCTTCCATAAAGGCCAGATTTGTGCAGTGTACGACTGATTGTTGTCCTATGGACAGACTCTCCCACCTCAGCTGTAGATCTCTGCAGTTCATCCAGAGTGATCATGGGCCTCTTGGCTGCATCTCTGATCAGTCTTCTCCTTGTTTGAGATGAAAGTTTAGAGGGACAGCCGGGTCTTGGTAGATTTGCAGTGGTCTGATACTCCTTCCATTGCAATATGATTGCTTGCACAGTGCTGCTTGAGATGCTTAAAGCTTGGGAAATCTTTTTGTATCCAAATCCGGCTTTAAACTTCTCCACAACAGTATCTCGGACCTGCCTGGTGTGTTCCTTGGTCTTCATGATGCTCTCTGCACTTGGAACAGAACCCTGAGACTATCACAGAGCAGGTGCATTTATACGGAGACTTGATTACACACAGGTGGATTCTATTTATCATCATCAGTCATTTGGGACAACATTGGATCATTCAGAGATCCTCACTGAACTTCTGGAGTGAGTTTGCTGCACTGAAAGTAAAGGGGCCGAATAATATTGCACGCCCCACTTTTCAGTTTTTTATTTGTTAAAAAAGTTTGACACATCCAATAGATTTCATTCCACTTCACGATTGTGTCCCACTTGTTGTTGATTCTTCACAAAAAATTCAAATTTTATATCTTTATGTTTGAAGCCTGAAATGTGGCAAAAGGTTGAAAAGTTCAAGGGGGCCGAATACTTTCGCAAGGCACTGTAAATGCTTCAACACTTTTCAGAAAGCAGACACAACTTCTTCTTGGTAATTTTTGATATTATGATGACCTATTATGGATAATGCTGAATCTTTGGAGCTGTACTGTACCGTGATACATTTTACATATACGTCATGAAATGCTCAGGGACTGAAAGGAGAATTTTGTTACAGGGCATTTCACACAGCACTCCAATCTTGTTAGTGTTTACAGTAACATCAACAGGGAACTGTACAAAGAAGCCCAAAGCACAAGCCCCCCACCCCATAACCCCCTCCTCTTGATTAACTCATTGACATTATTGTGATATTTCAGAGTTTCTCGCTCTGTTAATCATTTCTGTAATTTAAAAGCCTAATGTTTAATAGCCATTATCCCATATGCCTGCATGCATAGGACTACTACCCACCAAAACAAACACACTGACATTTTAGCTGTCTTTTTATTCACAGGGTTTACAGGCTTATAACACTACTTGCAGTGTAGTCTTAAACAGTTGGAAGGCTTTCAGATGAAAGCTTCCCCAGTAAAATACAAAATACATACATAAAAACTAGGAGTGCACTCAATTTTCTATGCACCAATACTACACTGCAATAGATAAAGTTGTCATTGGTGTTGTCATCCTCAATCATAAATAATTTTCAGCATTTGGGATCATTACATCGTGAACAAAGTCTGTTATATGACAGAACTTATGGTCATATTGCACCCTAATTCTTTTTAGAGGATTCTGACTCATCCTCATATAGTCAGGTGTAAAGTAGGCGAATATTGTCCCTATCTCATAATGGTAAAGAGTCATTTTACAAAATCCTGTACTGGGATCATTTATCATCAAAATTTAAACAATCGTTCCTTGTCCCACCCCCAATAACTCTGGAAACTTTCATCGAAATCTGTTCATAATTGTCTGAGTAATCCTCAAATATGTAAATACTGTCCATATCTCACAATTAATTGTTCCTTGTCCCACCCCCAACAACTCCAGAAAATTTTAACAAAATACGTTCATAATTTAACATAAGTTAACACACACACACACACACACACACACACACACACACACACACACACACACACACAGACAAAACGTGACTGAAAACATACCTACAGCTCTACCAAAGGTTGACATGAGAACATTTACTCAACCACTGATCACTCTTGCCAGCAGTGGCCCAGAAACACTCTACTATTGTGGGTTCCTCAGAAATTAGAAATCAAATCTACTGCTGCAATGCAGCCAAGCTGACAGACGCTCCTGGCTCAGGGATGTTCGGCCGCTGTTACTAAAAGTGAAGCGCCCGTCCCTCCTGGTCAGAAAGTGCCCGTGAAGATGATGGTTTTCCTGATGAATGTCAAGAATAGAATTTGCAAAAAGCTAAACTGCACTGAGCCAATGAGGCAGAAGTGGGTCAAACTGATACTAGATTGCATCAGTTATGCATTTGTAGTCTTTTTTTTAATAGCAAAAAAAGATTCAAGGGATAATTAGTCACCTTCAACTACAGACGTGAAGACTATGTGTGTCAGCTGCACCAATTCCATGTAGGTCATATGTCCAAGAGCTAAAATATACTGTGACTCTGTGACATGGGAGCTATACTGTAAAAATGTAATCTGGGGCATGGCTAAGTCAATTATGTAGTGTGTTATGTGGAAAATGTAAAATAAATATGACATTATTTCTCACTTTTTTGACCCTGACTGCTTTGATTTTGAATGAACTTGCTGACCCCATCCTGACCTTTGAACTGAGGTCAGTGTGCTTCAGCTCTTTAAGAGTCAGAGACAAATGAGCATCTGCAACAGTCCTATAATGAAATCCATCACTTTTATGTGCAAACCTTATGGCCACATACACACAAATGGACAAACACTAGCATCACCTTTATTTTCATTTTCAGTCCTTGAGTTTTATTATCCCACATTTGCTTCTCTGCTGCATTATTATTCATTGACAATCAAAATATGAGTACTAAACTTGTTTTGCTTGATGCACTGACACTGACCTCTGCTCCACTGCACAGTCAGTTCTAGTAAATGAAATCTCTTTTTAGAACTCCCCTGTCCCCTTAAATTAACTACCTGCAATTCTCTGATATCTGAGTACATATAACAAGGTGTACCGATCTGTGTAAGTTTGGCCACATTTAGACTGTTAGAACTTAGTTTTTGATAAATCCCATTTATATTACACAACACTGTCACCAGCACCCCTGTTACAGCACCAGCCTGATTACCTTATCAGCCACACTCAGCTTGAATCAGGCTAACACCTACAATCAGGAGAAGATGACTAACCCAGCTGCACAATACTAGAGCATTAATCACCCTCCACCTCACTGCCTGTCCCAAAGAATGATCTTTTGGGACTGATCCTTATAACACCTGTACTAACTCCTCCACAAATATAACCTTGGGTGATGTTAAGTGTAGGTGAGCAGCAAATCAAGCAGCTCATTCACTGTTGGTTAGGGATGGAACTGATTTATAAGCCAGCTCAGAGTCCAGATGGGGTGTTTGGCTGTACCATGTAATTGGATTTTGTTCGCCATGATTAACACATACATTGAGCAAAGAACTGGACTGTGTCTCCCAAAACCTTAAAAAGAAAATATGTAATAATGAGCAATCACTTCAGAGATGCAAGATACAATAAAATACAAGAAATGCTGATAGTAGTAGTAGTAGTAGTAGTAGTAGTAGTAGTAGTAGTAGTAGTATGATATAAGCCTCGCTTATAACTTCACACTCATTTATCTTGGTCACTGGTCATTAGAAAAGTCCTACTGTTACATCCTTATATTAATTTGCAAGAGAAGCGAGTACTATCGCTACACTACACCAAAGTGCCAAAGTCTTGAGTCAACCCTCATTTCTTTATATTTTGCTTCCAAAGAGCCAGACTTTATTAAAGTGGTCTTCACCAATAGTTCTCCAGGCTTTCTGGAGATGTTTCCAAGTTTTTCTTTGGACATTGGTAGCTTTTTCACTCATTTTCAGCTGATGAACAGTATCTGAATATAATGTCCTTAAGAAACAGGAAACAATCCAACAAAGACCTGACACCTGACAGCATCTGGCCCAGCAGTTGATCCATCTACTGTTCGCTGAAACCTCATCAGAAATGGCCCCAGTGGAAGGGCGGCTGTCCAGAAGCCATTTGTGTGGAAGGCAAATATGCTGAGGGATGCCAAATTACACAAGAACTGAACTGAACTGAAAATCAGTGACAACAGGTCTTATTTCTAAATTAGAAATGCCTAGTTTAAATCGTCACTATGTATGGAGAAGGTCACAAGAGAGGTACAACAGTGAGTGTCTGCAGTCATCTGTGAAACACGGTAGAAGCTCTGTTATAGTTTGGGGCTGAATTTCAGCCAGTAGTGTTGTAGTTTTGGAGATCTTATCATAACTGCAGGAATTATATTATTATTATTATTATTTTTACTTTTTCTTCAGCTCCTCAGCGGAGACGGATGCACTTTCCTTCTTTCCTCAACCTTTCCTTTTTACCTTGCTTTGTTGCTTTGCTGCTTTAGAGCCTCTGGTCAGCTGGTCTCTCAACTCCATTGTTCTGATCAAATTTTCACCATGAGGAGAGTGGGGAAAGGCCAACCCTATTCCCTCTTATCCAATTGACATTCCCAGCTGGCTATGTTATGGATTCCTGTGGGGGTGGAAGATGACATGCCTGGCTGTACTGTCGATGGAGGACATACACATTTGGCTTATTGACATTAGGATTTCTCCGAATTGGACCTGGAGATACCTGGCTTGTCGTTACAATTCGGGAAGTCTGGGCAGCTGTCTGGGCCTTGGTAAGGCTGCTTATGACGGGAATTCAGAAAGGTACAGAGTCAAACTCGGACTCAGTATATCTGGAGCTGATTTGGAGGGATTAGATCTTGGAGATGTATTTGTTGCGAAGCAACAAACCAGAAGATTCAGAGGATTGGATTTTTTGTCACTGAGAGGTGCCAGAAAGACTAAAGGATGTCAACAAATTAATCAGTACAGCCTGTACCAAAACAAGTTGTAGTATCAGAAATTTGCCTCCCAGCCTTGGACTGCTGCTTATCTCATTTTTCTCCTGGATGTTTTGTAAACAGATGCTCTACGCCCCCACTGTCCTGTCTTCTGACCTGTGTGAACTGATATCTCTAGCCCAAGCTACTGATGAACATTCCACCTATTATCAGAACTGTTAGCCGAGGGGGGAGTTTGAGTCAGCCCCACAGTAGCCCGACCCACCTCTCGCCTCCATTGGCTTCCTTCCATTCCTGCCCCCCCACCCTAGTGCTCCCATGCTATATGCTATATGTGCTTGCCGCAGGGGTTTTTCTTTTTTTTATTGAAATGCTTTTATTTTTATGATATGAGATGGCCATATTTCACTTAAAAACAAAGAAATAAACAAACAAAAAATAACTCTCTGAGCTATTCTTCCCAAAGTGCACCTCAAAAAAAAAAAACAAACCTATTTGAATACAGGAAACACTCCTACATACTTTTTTCATGGAAATGAAGTTCACCAGGAAGTCCCCGAACTGCACAAACTGCTGTGACAAGATACAAATTGCTACAACAGTCACAGGTTTAACTTTGATTGTCATGTTAGCAATGATAATATTGCAGCTATGCACAAAATATTGTACATAGTAAAAATCAGGGTGATCAGTATTTAATCTGCAGGCTTCTGGCCATAAAGCTTGATGATGGTACTCTCCTGAGAAGATCCTTTTAATTGCAATTAATGGAAAGATTTGATCAGATTTATTGTGATCCATTTAATTGTTCTTTTTTTTTTTATATATATTTTTTTAAAATTTATTTTCAACCTCATACAGTGCCCCCTACTGGGCAAAATATGAGATTTTTTTTTTTCCTCACCTGTCCTATTGTTTTTCTGTTTTGTTTTCCTCTTATCAGTGGTAGCACTGTACAACGGCTACATGATCGCAGACACCTGTCTCCCCTGTTTGTTCTGTTGTTTGTCTTCTCCTTGGATGGGTGTTCTGTTAACTATAATTTCCCCACTGTGGGATCAATAAAGTATCAATCAAAAGTACAGTCATATTTTGATCCTCCATGCAATACCATCTGGAAATTATATAATTGGCAATGGCTTCATTTTTCAGCATCACAATAATTCCAAATACACTGCCAATGCAGTAAAAGCATGCCTGGATAGGAAAAAACACACAGTGGAACATCATCAGTCATGGAGTGAGTTCCCCAGAGTCCCATCCTCAACATTGTTAAAGAGGTGTCAGATCATCTTGACAGAGAACAGAACAAAAAGCTGCCAGACATCTGAAGAAGAGCTTTGAATGTCCTTCAAGAAGCCTGGAGAACTATTCCTGAAGATTACTTAAAGAAATTAACAGAAAGCTGCCCAAGAGAGTTCACGCTGTGTTGAATAAAAATGGTCACACTAAATATTGACTTTCTCTAAAACAGCTAACTGATCATCTGCAAAGGAATAGTTTATTTGAAGAGTTTCAGTCAGGTTTCAGAATTCATCACAGTACAGAAACAGCATTAGCGAAGGTTAAAAATTGATTTTCTTACAGCCTCTGACAGTGGACTCATCTCTGTTCTTGTCCTGTTGGACCTCAAGTGCAGCTTTTGATACTGCTGAGCCTAACATTTTATTACAGAGATTAGAGCATGCCATAGGTATTAAAGGTACTGCACTGCAGTGGTTTGTATCATATTTATCTAATACACTCCAGTTTGTTCATGTAAATGGGGAGCCTTCCTCACGCACAAAGCTTAATTATGGAGTTCCACAGGGTTCTGTGCTAGGACCAATTTTATTTACATTATACATGCTTCCCTTAGGCAGTATTATTGGAAATCATTGCATAAATTTTCATTATTATGCAGGTGATACTCAGTTTTATCTATCCATGAAGGCAGATGACACACATCAATTAGTTAACTGCAGGAATGTCTTTCCTGCTTCTAAATTCAGATAAAACTGAAGTTCTTGTACTCGGCCCCACAAATATTAGAAACATGGTGTCAAACCAGATACTTACTCTGGATGGCATTACTTTGGCCTCCAGTAACACTGTGAGAAATCTTGGAGTCATTTTTTGACCAGGACATGTCCTTCAATGCACATATTAAACAAATATATAGGACTGCTTTTTTTTTGCATTTGCTCAGTATTTCTAAAATTAGAAACATCCTTTCTCAGCTTGATGCTGAAAAGCTAATTCATTCATTTATTACTTCTAGGCTGGATTATTGTAATTCATTATTATCAGGCTGTCCTAAAAGCTCCCTGAAAAGCCTTCAGCTGATCCAAAATGCTGCAGCTAGAGTACTGACAGGGACTAGAAAGAGAGAGCATATCTCTTCCATATTGGCTTCTCTTCATTGGGTCCCTGTTAAATCTAGAATAGAATTCAAAATCCTTCTCCTCACATACAAGATCTTGAATAATCAGGCCCCATCTTATCTCAAAGACCTTATAGTACCATATCACCCCAATAGAGCACTTCGCTCTCAGACTGCTGGCTTACTTGTGGTTCCTAGGATACTTAAAAGTAGAATGGGAGGCAGAGCCTTCAGCTTTCAGGCCCCTGTTCTGTGGAACCAGCTCCCAGCTTGGATTCAGGAGACAGAACCTCTCTAGTTTTAAGATTAGGCTTAAAACATTGCTTTATGATAAAGCTTATAGTTAGGGCTGGATCAGGTGAGCCTGAACCATCCCTTAGTTAGGCTGCTATAGGACTAGGCTGCTGGGGGGTTCCCATAATGCACTGTTTCTTTTCATTCACCTTTATTTACTCTGTTTATTCTTCACTCTGTATTTAATCATTAATTATTAATAATCTCTGGCTCTCTTCCACAGTGTGTCTTTTGTCCTGTCTCTCTCCCCTCAGCACCAACTGGTCACGGCAGATGACTGCTCCTCCCTGAGCCTGGTTCTGCTGGAGATTTCTTCCTGTTAAAAGGGAGTTTATCCTTCCCACTATTGCCAAATGCTTGCTGATAGGGGGTCATTTTGACTGTTGGGTTTTATCTGTATTATTGTAGTGTCTTTACTTACAATACAAAGTGCCTTGAGGTGACTGTTTGTTGTGATTTGGCGCTATATAAATAAAATTGAATTGAACTGGAGTTCATTAGAATTGTACAAATGCTGACTTGCCTTGTATACTGTGTTTCCATGTATCTTTGCACATGTTTCAATATATTGCTGCACCCATTTCCCATTTTCTTAATAAAATACAAAGAAATGAGGCATTTCTGGAGAGGTTTATGCATCACTGTAACACTCCACTACTAGCATAAGAAATCAAACTAGTTACTATAAAAGAAAAAAAAGACCCTATCACAAATATAAGTGATACCCCAAATGCTGTATTCCACAAATATTGGAAGAACTCACCTGAAGGAAGCACAGTCAAACTAAAGCAGAACATGCAATCTCTTCACCAAAACCCATTATGCTGCTTTGAATGATTTGTTGTTCCCTACAATACCAAGTCATCTTATTAGCTTACATAACATTTATAGAAATAACAATTAACCCACCTAATATCACAAGAGTAGCTACATACAATCAAGCCCACACTAAGCCTTCCTGTGCTGAATAATCTGCACTGGCATACTGCAGCATACTGTAGTCCTGTAGGCAAAGAGGATAAGGATAGCATTTGTGTGTGTGTCTGTGTTACTTGTATTAAGTTTTAGGAGTAATAACTGTTTTCCTTTTACTTGCAAAGTAAATCTCATGCAAATTACCAATCACCAGATACAGACGTGACAAATGAAAGAAAACAGCTTTGTAACTGAGTGGAGAACCAGAATGATTGTAGTAGCTTCCGCAGATGCCCTCCATGGTATAACTAAGCAGTTAAAGTGCAATTATGCCCTGTTCCAAGCATAAAAATGCTGAGCAGTCTGATTTGATTTGGATTTTGCATTATGATGGCAAGAGGAAAAGACTTACTATGTCTTAACAATAAACCCTCTTTCAAGGGACTTTAAAAGAGGGTTTATTGTTGGGACATAGATAGCAGGAGCGTCAGTCACAACTACTGCTCAAATGGCTACCATTTTAATAAGAACTCTGACTGAAGTGACGAGCATTTTGATCAGAGAGACTTCAGGAAACAGAGTGGAAAACTGTGACAGGCAGCTCATGTTTAAAGATGGTGATGCTTATGTGTTAGTCTGGCATGTAAAGTAAAACAGAAGAGCAACCCTTCCTCAGATTACCGAGAGTGTCAGTGCAGGGTGTGAACAGATCGCATCAGCACAAAAATCTGTCAAAAATGACATAGAAATAGATATTGAAGTAAGGTTGCAATGCATAAGGCTCTCATTACAAAGAAAATACAGTTGAGTGTTCAGTCATGCATAGTCATGCATGTGTGGTATAGAGCAAGAGAACAGTACAGGTCTGAGTCCTTGCACTAAAGGGATCCAGTGGCTCTTATGTTGTGGGGAGAAATATGCATTTTTCCCCTTTGGGTGAGTGATCACCTTTATCCCTTGATCAAACCTTTCTGTTCATGTAATGGAGCTCTCTAAGATGACGTTCCTGATTGAGGCCCCCTCCACTCAGGATGCCGGGGATAGATCAATCTTTCAAAACATTACTGCTAATTTAGTATTTTAAAACTGCAGTATTGCTACTTTTACTTTTAAATGAAAGATCTCAAGACATCCCCAGTGACTGAAATCAATCAGCTTGCTGAATGTTCATGCATGAGTGTGGCACAACATAAACTGTGAGGTGATTTTCTGGCATAAATATTGTAATCGGCAGGCAAAAAGAAGGGATTGAGGGTTATTCTGTAGAATGGGCAGACAGCCTGGGAACTGACGTCAGAGGTTACAGAGAGTGAGTCAGGAGTTTGTTCGCACCATATTGAACGGACTCCCTGGCTTTGCTTTAAACAGACGGGGGGATGAACGGAGCACTACAGTTTAATGCCCTGCTGGAAAGGTCAAAGGGGGCCACAGGCCATGGACACAGTGGGAACACAAGCCACTGACATTTATACTCTTTATAACCATCAATCTCTATACCCCATTACTGTGTCCAGCTGGTGAGTCAGTGCTCTAACTTTGTAACATTTTGAGTACTTTGATATGTTACTCTACAAACCAACATTCAGTTACTTTTTGGGGGGCATTTAAAACATGCTCACCACACAACCCCAAACTCACCTTCCAGTACTGTTCCATCATGAAATTAATAAATGACTGAATGAGATGTGGTAGATCTTTTGAATTAACCTCTTGAAACAATGTTAATTAACAGATGCATCATGCAAATCATCCAAATTTTACATTGCCAAAGCAAAGTCACATTCATCAGTGACTCTGCTTTGGCAGACATTATTTTTATATAAATTTTTACAAATAATCACTGAAGCTCACTGTTCATTTAATGCTTGTCAGGCATTTAAGACTTGTGTGTTTGCCATGTGTATATGTGAAAAAAAAGAGCTTTTAGTGGGTTTAGTGAATGATCATTTCAGATGAAGATCCCTCCCCCATCCCAGTATGTCCCTCCTGGTCCCTCAGTCTCTGAATGTAGAGCTCCTATTGATTTACTTATTCTTCATTCTGAGGAAGCTGATACAATAAATAACATTTTCATTGCCAATAAATGTAACTGAGCAGTTACATTTGATTTAAGAAAAATGAATATGTTTATATTTTTTCCATAACTTCACAGGCAAGGATTCCCCAGCCTCTATCAAAAAATTATAGAAATAGTTAAAATTAAAAACAAGCTAAAAGTAATAGTTATGAGCAGTTACAAAAATGGCCACAGATAAAAGTGAAAACAACAGGGGAAGACTGCCAGTTGTCAACGCAATCTAAAAATACAAAAACAGAATAAAGACAATTATTAGCTAACAGTTACATCCATGGATTTTTGGACAATGGCACAGTTTTTGTAGTTTTGCCTCTGGATAGTGTCACAGTGGATTTTAAACCAATCAAGATGGGACTGAAGTGCAGACTTTCAGCTTTAATTTGAGGGTTTTTAATAAAAGTATTGCTTTAACTCTTCAGGCTTTACAGCCATTTTTATACAAAGCCCCCCATTTTCAGAGGCTCAAAAGTAATTGGACAATTGACTAATAAACTGTTTTATGAGACTGGTCGATGACAAATTACAAAAAAAATAAATAAATCACAAAGTCATTAAAAACATTGATTTGTCAGTAAAATTATTATTATTATTATTATTATTATTATTATTATTATTATTATTATTATTATTATTATTATTATTATTATTATTATTATTATTATTTATGATGCAATGTTCTACTGAGAAACTTTGGGTTCTGCAAACAAGCCTCAAAAACTGCTCTGGAACAGCTCAAAGGAGACAACAAAGAGATCACAGCACTAGCCTAGCCTCTAAACCCCCCAGTCTAATTGATCAATTGATCTAATTGGAATTCATTGGTGACCCAATGCATGGAGGCACCATCCCGTAATCCTCAAGACTCAGTGCTAGACACCACAGGACACCCCCAATATCCTGTGCCCATATCCCGACAGGTCAGAGCTGTTTTCGCAGCACAAGGTGAACCTACACAACATGTTGTGGCTGTCTGATCCATATCATGTTTTAATAACCCTCCTCTGTCTTAAAAGTGTTAAAAAAGTGTTAAAAAAAACAGTGTCTTTATGATGTAGATTAACAGGAGTTCAGTTTCCTTAAGCCGTGGGTAACAAATATAACAAAACTCAACTCAGTGTAAATTCACTTCTAAAAACTGCAGTTCGACTGTTTGAGACAAAGCCACTCACTGAATAAGGTTCAGGTGTGTCTTAAATGTCTCAGCAAGATTTGGGAATGTGAAGAAAGTTGGATGGGGGTCCAGTTTCTCCTAAAAATAGCAGCCATATAGATCTTGTAACCCTCAACCCGCAGGTCTTTTCCATCTACTGCCACCGCATGCTACAGCGCTGCATGACCAGGAGCTGTGACATAAAGCCTGAAAAAGCTGGACGTGGATTGAAAGACTTTCTGAGCAGAAGCAAAAATATAGCACTCCTAACTAAAAATATTGTAGTGTCCTTAAAAATAGATTAAGAGATCTGAAATCAAGGTGGATTTTTGCTGTTGATGTGGCTCAGTTGAAAGTGGACAGTTTAATGTGAGTTCAAGTGAAGCTTTTAAGCTTCATCTTTACAGGTTTGACAAGGTAAGGACACTTACATGACATATTACTTCAGTATGGCTTTATTCATTAGTCTGATTGTCTGTGGGTACTTATAAAATGGTTATTATAGCTAAATCTTTATTGCATATATTTTACTGTGGGTGGACTGAAATTCAGGTACTCTTCATTCACACACAATCAATTTTTCATGACGCCCAGTGAATGACATCACACTCAATCAAGTTAGTCATGGTTACTATTTGTTTATTCCACATTTACACTCTACTGCCTGTTTCTTTCTTTCTTTCTTTTTTAATGTGTAAATTTGTAAACATTTCTGAAATCATTCTCATTTGTTTTTTCAGAACCAACTGAGCTTGTAAAAACCAATGGGGAGTGGGGACACAAACATATTTTAAAAAATAGTGGGAACATCACATTAGCTGATCAGAACGCTGATCAGAAGGGAAAAAGACTTAAGGTGGTTGTTGCTGTCTGAATCCTGCTGTAGAACTTGTTGTGTCCTTTAAGAACTTTCAAGGACCTGAAAAGTGTTCAT
This sequence comes from Pterophyllum scalare, assembly GCA_024447675.2. Lineage (NCBI taxonomy): Eukaryota > Metazoa > Chordata > Actinopteri > Cichliformes > Cichlidae > Pterophyllum > Pterophyllum scalare. The sequence goes on along the minus strand of JAMQGT020012459.1, from coordinate 8,535 downwards.
AAAACTAAGAGAAACTGAGTTGTTGTTTATTTTCTCAGTTATGAGTCTGATCTATCTGAGCTTGCTTTACATAACACCAGTGGCATTAGTCATATGCAATAAATATCTTATTAACTAATGAGGTTATGTAAACTGTAAAATGAGAAAGCTATTTAAAAAAAGCCTTATAAGAATTAGGCTACGGTTTTTATTTTTAATTAAGTCAAAGGAAACACGTCCGATTATATATTTAGAAAATGCGCATCCTGGATGTGAATGGGATAACGCATAGCTCTGCAAAGGCAACTGAATGAGAGCAACAGCAAGATGGTGCGCGCCATGCAGCACAACCTCCTGCTTTAATTCTTCAGCGCATCGACATCACAGCGCACATACTGACTGCATTCATGGATGGAGAAGCTCGTTTTCATCACAGCCGTCACACGGAGGTCAAAAAACAATTGTCCACTGTGTGAACAGGCGCCGTAACGGGTAGAGCGCTCTCACGTTGTGTATCCTGTTGATTCTATCTGCCGAGCGTTTAGAGGAGCAGAGCTCGTCCGTAAAAGCCTCAGACAAGAAAACCTGGTCGCAAAAGCCACACTGGATGGGATTACTCTCGGGGCTTGTTAGATACTACAGCTCAGTGTGTTCACTTCAATTTTTCTTGACTGAAGACCTTTAGGGAGCAAAACTGCGCTCCATTTCGCAGCTTTTTGCTCCTCTCCCTTTTCACAATAGAGTAGGTCGTGATTTTTCGTATGCAACATAAGGGGATTCATGGCGGGGACGTTTCCCTTTCATCAATGTGCATTGATGTAGCAGAAAACGTGGAGGAGATAAGGTAGGTTAAAGCGCGGTCTTGAATCACTGGAAAGACTGTGCAAAGATAGGCATGCACATGGCTGGTTCTTTGTGTTTATTAACTACATGAGGTCTTTGTCGTGTGTCGCGTGAGAGTGTCTATCAATAGTTGAATGTTTTCATTGATACCTAATTGAGAAACACCTTGCAGCACCAGTAGCTCCCATGGTCCATTGTTACGTTCTTTGGCCCTGCTGTAATACCAAACGCAGTTGTTTGTGTTATGAAAGAAAATACAATTTTGATGAATATTTCTCCTTACAGAACCCTTATCTCAGCACTTGGAATCTCCGGTCAGGATTTCATTGAGGACTGTCAGCAATTAAGGGGATTTCGATTTTTATCTAAATCGGGAATTACACATCCAAACTGGGATCTATGAGTGGAAAAGTGGCGAAGCCTAAAGAAGACAAGGATGCTTCCAAGGGTAAGAGGAGAGCCTTGCCTTGCACAGATTGCTTTATCCTCAAATCACAGGTTTTAGCGCGACCACGCGCCCATTCATTCCCTGCATGGTGCTCAAATCACCCCTTTGAGGTTTGACTGAAAACAATAGCAACCACTGGATGGCTCACCATTCCCAGCACGATGCATGTGGATATTGCTGTTTGGAATTCGCTACTGTGGGCCTATATGCTGCACGATGTGTTGGTTTGAGATCACATGCATTTCTTGCATTGGCTTGGTGATCGCCAAAAACGCAGATGATTTAGCAAAGGCAATGTTACAGACTAGGTGTCACAGAGTGTTAATGAGGTGACCAGTATAACCAGTAAAATGATAGTGGTGGGGTCCTATTGTGTCACTGGCATCCTGTTGAAAGGTTCCTTTGTGTTTCTCGCTCGCACACTTAGCGAGAAACACACTCTCATCACATCTGCACTGCCATGAAGCGCGGAGCCTGCTCGGTCTCGTAGCTTGAGCTTATGACCCGTGGCGTAACAAAGAGGTCCCGTATCTCTGGGAAAAAAGGAAGTAAACTGCCTTGGCATTGCCATGGAGACAGAGCGGAGACAGGGTAGCCGAAGAAACCTAGCGGGACTAATCACAAACGTTCCATCCTGACGTGCACGGCACCTTACGCACCGTCACACACGTTGCTGCGTCTTTGTCCTCGCGCTTGGTTTTCTATCAAACAACTGGAAAATAAATAAATACACAATACAGGAAAGCAGCTTTATTGCGGCAGTAAATTTCTCCGTTAATTAGACCCTTCATTAGAAACAGGATTAATGACTCTTTCCAAGGTTAAGTGAGAGAATAAACGCGGTTTCCTGAGTGTAATATAACAACCAGCACTCACACGATGGCAGCGTGCCGGTAACAGCCCTCTTGTTTACTTACAGCGTAGAAATGCAACTTAATCTACCTATTACCATGTTCCGACTCTGCTTGATGTTCTTTAAAAAAATCAATGAACTTATTGGCTTATTTTGGCAGCACTGCTGCAAGTGATGACCTCGCTTTTGGTGTTATATATGGTACATATGTATCCTAATGAGGATCCTGCGGACACCTACAGTACACTAAGATAACCTGTGTGCACAAAGTTGTTTTTTTTAAAGTTCTCTTAACATTTAATATAGTTATTACTGGCTAGTGAGCTATTGAGCATGTTTTACCTCATAACAAACTGCTCTCCTGGACTACAAACTTGCGCTCATCAGAGCACAGAATGAAATTTTTGCAGTTTCATGATGTATTTTGTTGTTAAAGCACTCTGCTACTCCATCTCTGTGACTAATTTCTCATTATAAAAGCTTTGATAAAAAAAAGAAAAAAATACTGATTAATAGATATTATTTTGAATACATATAGCAGAGCTTAATTTGAGGTCCAGATTACATAAGAGGCTTGAATATTATATGCATATATTTGTTTTTGATAGATGTTTTTGAAGATGTGTACATTGTGCATTGCCAACTGTGATCAGAAAATGCTTTTCTGAAATTAATACCTCTAGGAACGAAGCACTAGTGGTTAAATCAGGTACAGAGCTTCTATTTTCAGAATATGAGTTTAATGTTTATAGTACAAGACACTTGACAACTAACGTCTGCAACTAAAACAAAACACCAGTCAGAGGAGCTTATGTTTTGCTGACAATGCAGTGAGTAAAACATGCTTAAAGAAATTGATTTCAAGATTAACCTCCATGGGAGCATTTGTTCTCGTCTCCCACTGGAAATCAATGCCACGCTCCATGGGAGGACCATTGCCAAAACTCCCAGATGAGAGTAAAACATCTTCAGCTTACCTAGTATACAGAAAGGCTTGTCTATTTTTATAAATTCACAGCTACACACCACAATGTGATGTACCTCACGTGCTTTCCTATTTGAGGAAAAAAGAATAAGGGGGAAAAATCCACCACCCCCCCCCAACAAAAAAACAAAACAAAACAGTAGCCTCTCAGAATTGCCTAGAGGGTCATTTGGTGCCAGCTGCCCTCCATCAGAGACTTGAATTGCACAAGAGCCGAGAACCACATGGGGAAAATCACTACTGACCCTGCCAATGTTGGCAACCACCTGTCCCACAAATTATTTCAGGAGAACAGTCCATTAAAGCCGGAACCACCTGCCATCTCCACAGCTACCCCCCCCTCCACACACACACACACACACAAGCTGTTGGACTGCAGAAGCTTCTCACTGCCTGCTTTTTCTGAACAGAGTGATACCCCCTTTTCCTTTTATCTTGCAAAAAATGTTCTCACTTGCCAGGCTGCTTAAATTACCTATGACGGTATATTTTCATCTTTTTTTTGGATTGTGTCAACTTTTGCAGTTGTAGTGCTCTGAACATTTACAAAGACTGAAGCCGATTAACCACTATTCAGCTGTAGTAGAAGGATCGGGGATGAGCTTCTCATTTTTCCTGTACAGACAGATTTACATCCTGAAAAGGACAAGCAAAATATAAACTGGAATGATGGGAGGAAAACTCAGTTTTTATTTCCCTCCAACCAAAAACAGTATTGAAGTAATGCATTTTCTCTGTGGTGGTCCTAGTAGTAATCATATCACAAAGACATGCCATTCAAACTGTCACTCAGTGACAAAGTCTCTTTTTGTTACAGGGTATTTTCTTGGTGACTCAGTTTTGTAACAGAATACTGTTTGCTCGCTCTGACTCCCTCAGAGAGTTATTTCGTAGCAATGCATGTGAAAACAGAACACATGCAGAGACAGAAAGAGAGAAACATGGTTGGGTAGAAGGAGGTTCTGTGTACCAGAGCTCCAATATCAACACCAGTGAATCATGCTGTGTTAGTTTCCCCCTGTCCTTGTGAAGCTTAGTTGTGTGGACAAAGTGATGTGTCAAAGCATGACGTATACACTCTCTCAGCTTTATAACTTTCCAGGGCTTGAAACCTCTCTTAGATAACTCTCGTATGTATGCATTAACAGAGGTACAATGAGCAACTCTATATCAATTATGCAAAAATTAAAAGTTCAATTTATTGTCTAGTTTTCTGATGGCTTTTGTGATGATCATTTTGCTGATTTGTTACAGTCTGTTAATACATTCCATATTTCTAAAGAACTCTGCACTTCTGTTACTTTCCTCAGACATCATCCTAGTGCAGTGCATTGATAGACTCCACTCTTGGGCTGTGAGTGTCAGACAGTCGATTCATGTCTGCCTCCGACTGCACGACTAAGTGCAGAAGAAGACATAAGTCTTGCATATTTGCAGGCAGATTAATTCAGCTCAAGGCCAGCCACAGAAATGAATCAATAGATATGCAGAGAGGAGTTTGGAGCTGTTTCATTAATCTACAATGCAGGCAGTTCTATCCTCCACAACACTGACACCTGGTCTGTACTCATCAGCAAAACCAAATACTGTCTACAGTGTCATTAACATCATTTAATCTAATGCTCCTTCAAGAATCTACTTTGAACAATCTGTGGCGAATGGAGGATCTACCAAGACTATTAATTGCTGTCAGTACCTGTACTGTTGTAAACTCTCACAGGATATTTTAACAAATAGGAGGCACAGCATGCATTGACAGGACCGGTGTGTGTGTGTGTTTATGTGTGAGATCAACTGGTAGTGCAAGAGTTTATCATGCAGGGGTCCTCAAAACGTCATGCCAGAGTGAAAAATCACTCCAAATAAATTTTCAAAATTGTAAACTCACAGGATTTTCTCACATTTGTCAGGCTCAGCTTCATATAGATTTTTGAGCATACTGTCCCAACACAAAATTAGTACTTCCCCTAACTTATGTCCTTAGTGAATGTACAACCAAAATGGTGAACTTTACATAGCGTAACACCCCTTTGATTCTGAAATGTTCAGCTATACTAATCTTGTCACAGTATGTCAGGATTTCTATTAGGAATGGTAACATAAATTAAAAGATGATATATTGTCTCTCCTTTTTAAGTCAATCAAAGCAGTTCTTCATTGCACTGCAAGTTAGCACTGTATTCCCTTCACACTTCATGTAAACTTTGAATTTAGTGACAACATGTTAATGTGTGAAATATTTGCAGTGGGTGGTTCTTCTCTGTCAGGTGCTTTGCCTGTACTGACGCAGATCCGGCTGCAGTGCCTGGAGGAAACTGGCTCACCTGCTGAGTGGAGTCTAATGCCACTCAGATCTTTGAGTGGCATCAGTGATCTGCCACTTTCTATTGCTGACTTGTGTGCTGATTGCTGTTTGAGAATGCTGAAGGCCCGTCTCTTCAGTTCCTAAGCTTGGGTTTCTGTGTGACTCAGGGTGCCCTGTGATTGGTGTACTGGATTCGGGTGTGTGATTTATTCAAGTTTCTAGGATTATAACTTTTTTTTTCCCCCAGATGAAAGGTGTGTTTTGGTTCAGCATTGCGAGAAGTGATTATGTATTGATCCATTAGCAGTGAAATACATCTGAATGTACATGTTCGGGAAGAAGACGTTTTAATCTTATTAATTTTTCAACTTTGAAATGGAAACATGCTATGTTTTATGTCATCGCTGTCAGAAATATTCTGGCCCTAAAATCTCTAAATGCTTTGCTGTGGGTGCATTAGTCTGCTTGCTGCTGGTAATCCCCAGAGATGCATGTCTTCTGAGGTGAGGCTTTGTGAGAGTCTGTCCTCCCTCAGAAAAAAAAACTCACAGGTCGTTTGTGCGAGCTGTGTAAGCTGACCTAGTGCTACATTTTAAAGTTAAGTGACCACTACCAACTGCGGGAATAAGCTCATGTGAATAAGGCCATGTAAAAAGCTTGCAGGGTGGAATGTAGTATCTGAAATAGTATTTGTGTTTATACAATAAGTGAAAAATGGTCCCAGATGAGAATTACACTGCCTCCTGTTCTGTCTGCCTCTTACTTTGGACCTTTAGCCTTTTCATAAAAGCTCACATAAATATTTTCAGACTGTAGGAACATATGACCGGTAGGATGGTTTTAGTTGGAGGACTTGCTTTCCCAGCTACCCCAATAGCAAAATGCCTGGTTGTTAATTCACAGATGTTATTTGGCTTCCTCCCCAAATATTGTCAGTCAGTGGGACTGAAGACATTCAATCCTTATTATTTAAAAAAACATTAAAACATCTAGCTCTTTCTAGCTCTATCACAAACATGCAATAATGTGTTAATCTAGCCTAAAAACAAATAATACATTTTTCTTGTGTTTTAGTGGCATTTTATTTGTAAGGGACAAGTGAGCGTGTTGACATGCACATTCATCTTGTTGGTTGAACAGTCAGAATTATTTATTGTTTTCATATTAAAACAAGAATCCCAGATTTGAAAATTAAAAATCTATTGTGCGTTATTTGTTAATATATCCAAATGAAAAAAAGACCACTACCACCATTATTATTTTAGATTTCATACTCAAGTAATAAATAGGAAAAGAAAAGCAAGGGCCCTGGACTAAATTTGATTTTAAGTTGATGACTTCTTTGTGTATTGCACTCCAGTGGCAGTATACTCCACTGCAACTCAACTCCACTCCGATGATGCTTCTGTGTGCAGTAAAGTGGGCCTTGTTTTTTAAACAATAACTATAATAAAAATTCTGCTTTCTGAATCAGCTTCCTATTTGTGCTACTAAAATCTACTGTACACAATCTTGCAATTAAAATGGCCCCATAATCAGGATCAGAGGTAAGCATGTGTCCACATCTCCAAATTCTGTCTGTTTAATTACAACCAAACTATGGAAATATACGGGCTGGAAAACAAGGCTCACTATGCAGTGCACAGTCTAGCTTATGGTATGCATGTACAGGTAGATGAAATGGCATGCTTAAGAATGTGTATAAGGAGCCTGGTTTTTAAGGTTTCTAATGATGCTCAAGGTAATGTTTATTACAATAAACCAGGTAATGTCATTGCACCAGCACACTTGCTGAAGCTTTACCAAATGCATCACACAAAAACAAATCATTGCCTTCCTTGTTGCATAAATCGGACAGATTAAAGATCAAAGTCCGTGTTTTTATGATATCCTATTCTTGACTTGAACATGAAATCGAGACAGAGTGTGTTTTAGCACTGTAATAACATGTTCTTCTCCAAGGCCCGCTTCAGTTTTGAGTTGTAGCTTGCTAATGTTAAACATGGCTTGTGATAGTAATCTAATTGCTACACTTGAATCATTTCATCAAAATAACTACGTGGACCAAAAGTCTGACAAATAGGTATGGATTATCTACTACCTGTGGATTTTGGATTACTGCAGTTTTACTTTTAGAAATGCACTCTGTGCTACAGTAGTTAATCTCATCTAAAGATAATCCTCCATAATTGTGGTTATGTGTGTCAAACTGGCTGATAACAAAAAAAATAATCTTTCTCAACAAGGAGAGAACAGAAATGTTTCAGACTGGGGTTGCTGTGTTTTGAATACTTAAAAGTATGACATAAACCACTTTACACCAGTGTCAGCTACAGATTATGGGACCTACTTACCATTTCCCAAAACTGCTAATGTCACTAAGCCAAGTTGAGGTTAGACATCTTCATGTTGGCTCAGGGATTTAATGAGGGAAGAAGTGGAGGACATGACATTTTTCCCAATGGTCTTTTATCTGCTAAATTTAACAAAGATGACATCAGCAGAAAATGGCTCTAAAGAAAGCACATTTAAATGGCATTGTGCAGTTTCCTTTTTTATACTTATCATATGGAGATGACAAATGGCAAATAGAATCACATCCTCCTCACATACAGTGGTGTGAAAAAGTGTTTGCCCCCTTCCTCATTTCCTGTTTTTTTGCATGTTTGTCACACTTAAGTGTTTCGGAACATCAAACCAATTTAAACAATAGTCAAGGACAACACAAGTAAACACAAAATACAATTTGTAAATGAAGGTGTTTATTATTAAAGGTGAAAAAAAATCCAAACCATCATGGCCCTGTGTGAAAAAGTGATTGCCCCCCTTGTTAAAACATACTATAACTGTGGTTTTTCACACCTGAGTTCAATTTCTCTAGCCACACCCAGGCCTGATTATTGCCACACCTGTTCTCAATCAAGACATCACTTAAATAGGAGCTGCCTGACACAGTAAGGTCCACCAGAAGATCCTTAAAAGCTACACATCATGCCGAGATCCAAAGAAATTCAGGAACAATTGAGAAAGAAAGTAATTGAGATATATCAGTCTGGAAAGGGTTATAAAGCCATTTCCAAAGCTTTGGGAATCCAGCGAACCACAGTGAGAGCCATTATCCA
>JAMQGT020012458.1:0-44424 GCA_024447675.2 Pterophyllum scalare | reverse complement strand
TTTCTCCTTATCATTATGTGTGGGTTTCCTCCCAAAGACCTGCAGTTAGTGGGGTTAGGTTAATTGGTCACTCTAAACTGCCCATAGGTGTGGATGTGAGTGAGCACGGTTTTCTGTCTCTCTGTGTTGGCCCTGTGACAGGCTCGTGACCTGTTCAGGGTGTACCATGCCTCTTGCCATATGTCAGCTTTGATACCCCCGTGACCCTGATCAGGATAAGTGGATGGATGATTGTTTAATTCCTTCAAAAGTATTTTTAAATCAAAATCCATCTTAGACAAAGGCAGCCTGTCAGGTGCCTGCATAACAGAGCAATCGGCTTGTGAAAAAGGAGGGTCGAGAGAATAGAAAATCACCTGCTTGCAGTCTGAGGGTACAAGCTGAAAAAACACACCTAAAGCTGGCCTGCCGGTGCAATTTGGGACCCCCACCTCAATCCCTTGTGGGATGCCGCTAACTCACAACCCCCTATGTGGGGGCTCTCCAAAGACTTTCTCCCTACAATCTGGGGTTTGTGGTCACCTCCTCATCCACGACCCTTTGCAGATGTCAATGGTCTGATAAGGTCTGTGTTCCCCCAACTGTGTCACTCCTGGATCTCCGTGGGGTCTGTACAGAGCCCCCACTGCTGTCAGGTGTCTGTGATCAACCCCCCTTGCCTCCCACATCTCAGCAAGGGGTTTAAGGTGTTCTCTGGTCTGATAAGAGAGATCTGTGATCCCCTTCCTCACTTTCCTGCATCCCCTCTTGATCAGATGTGAGCAGTGAGAGCCAAAAGTTTTCACCTAGAGGCCTTAACATGAAAGATCATCCCTGATGTAGATTCCCCTGCATGCAAAGCACCACCTCTGTGAGGCAAGGTCGCCAGAGCCAATCAGGAGGAGCTGGTGTCATGGGGGGATAGAGAGGAAGTTTGTTTTGTGGAATTATCTAAAAAAAAAAAAAATCTGAAAAAACAGCCATTTTAAACATTATCAATTTTAAGATATGGCCCAGAGAATCCACAAAGTGTCTTTCATCACCCAAATGCCTCTAGCTCACTTTAGAGCCATGGCCCCGCCTCCAGCAAAGCGTTCGTGTACCACGTTTGGAGCACCGCAGAAGGACGAACAATGGTGCGTGCCATCAGGAGAGGTCTGGGTTTACGGCTTTAAAAGCATCACAAATCAACTAAAGGCTGGAGAAACCTCTGGGCCTACAACCCCTACAGCGACACTAATGGCTGCCGATTGGGCTGTTATTGGTAGTCGTTATCTGGTAGAGTCTGCAGACACACAGGTGTCATACAAAGTGATGAATTATTTAGATTTAAATGATACCCCGTTGTATCTAAGGTTGAAAGTAACCAATGTGGATGGTACAGACTTGAAGGCGGATGAACGTATCGCTGTCATCAATTATTCTCATGATTTTCAGCCAACGTGATGTTACCCTCGGTAACCAGCTGATGTCACAGGCCAGCTCGACACAGCATCAAGATGTCATCATCGAGACTTTACAGAATTACTCTGAGCACACGCTAAAAACTCAGTTTGGTGCTGGTTTATTTGTAAAAGATACAGATGGAGCTTTAGAGTATGTGGTTATCAATGGCCCTAATAAAGGATTAGTAAAAAGGGCAACATACTGTGAGCGTTCAAATGAGTTTGAGATCATCGGTCCTTTGCATGCTGATATTTTATTTTGTGAGAGGCCGTTAAATTCTGTCAATCTCAAAATAAAGCTCACCAGGGCCAGCGACTCGTTCTGTGTGATGGCACAGAGAGAGCTCTAATTTCAGGCTGAACATCACAGGAGCCTCCTTGTTTGTCAGGAAAGTCTTGGTTGGACCTGCTGTCAGCTTATTAAAACAAAAGCTTTATATCCTCTGTCCAGGATCAATGTGAAGACATTTTTCATTCCTGAAACCTCTCAGATATGTCATCAGGAGAATTAAAGTCTGGGAAGTTTACCAAAGTAGCTGGAACTGCCTTTAGTGGATCATGAGGTTTTTACAGTGCAGTATGACCTGTCACCAATCAATCGTCAGCATTATGACCGGCAGTACATAGATACTTTATTGATCCCGCAAGGGAAATTATTGTTTAACAGCAGCAGGAAAATACAATCTAATCTAAAGTAACTAAACATAACATCAAGTGAGAGTGCCAATGAGGAGTATTAAACTATACATATCCATATATGAAATAGATAAAAATATAAAAATGTAGGTAACAAAGTTATATTAAGGCTGACACTGTACAAGAGGGTAGTGCACATTGATGAATAATATAATCTGTAATATTTACACCATAAATCAGTGTATGTATAAAAAGAATCTGGAGACAGCAGCACGAGGATATAATACAAAGTTTGTGTGCAGGGTTTTATTTTCTGACAGGTGTGTTCACCTGTCACACAAAGAGTTATTATACAGTTTTATGAGAACGGCAGGAATGATTTCCTGAAACGTTCTTTATGGTTGAATCAGTCTGAGGGAGGAGCAGCTCTGCTGCCTCAGCAGTGTGGAGCGGAGTGGCTGAGATGGTTGTCCATGATGGTGTTCAGTGACCTCCTGACCCTCACTGACTCAAACATCTCCAAATTCTGACCAATGATGGTTCCAGCCTTGTATTCAGTTTGTTGATCCTGCTGGCATCTCTGGCACTGATGCCCCCCAGCAGACAGCAGCAGAGTAGATGGCACTGACTATCACAGATGGGAGAAGATCTCCAACATCTTGCTGCACGCGTTAAAGGATCTGAGCTTCCTTAGAAAGTAGAGTCTGCTCATCCCCTTCCTATACACAGCATCACTGCTGGTCCTCCAGTCCAGTCTGTCATTCAGGTGAACACCCAGGTACCTGTAGCTGTCCACCGTTTCCACGTCCTCTCCTAAGATGTTAATGGGCTTGGTCACAGTTTTATTCCACCAGAAGTCCACCACCATCTCTTTTGTCTTGCTGACATTGAGAAGGAGGTGATTTCTGCTGGACTACTCCACAAAGCCCCTCACCAGCTCCCTGTACTCCGACTCCTGTCCACACTTAATACACCAACCACTGCAGCATCATCAGAGAACTTCAGGTGGCATGTTTCACTGTTGTACTGAAACTCTGAGGTGTACAAGGTAAACCAGAATGGAGATAGGACCGTCCCCTTTGGTGCCCCAGTATTACTGACCACCACATCAGACAGGGTTCCCCCAGCCGTACAAACTGAGCAGTGCTGACACCATCCTGAGCTGCTGGATGGTATTAAAGGCACTAGAAAAATCAAAAAGCATGATTGTCACCGTGCCACCAGTACCATCAGGTGAGAGTGAGCACACTGTGTCTAGAAGGCCAATCCCAGCCAAAGCTTTTCAGCCTGACTGTAACAATGGGCTGTTTGGATAGGGAGTATTACAGCCTGTACACTGTGACAGGGACCAATTTAAAGACCTCTCTTTATCTGCCCACTGAGAGGAGCTTCAGAATGGATACACATTATTTGTCTTTAATCTGTGTGCTTAAGAAGACACTGAAGCTCTATCAACCAGTCCCATAATAAAAGACCACTGTGACAACCTGTGAATGCATGAAGGTCTGTGTACGAGATTCCCAGAGGTATAAAATGTCAGATAAAATATATCTGCAGGATTTCTGACAAATTCACAGATTAATTTAAAAAGACAAAGGTTATGAAACTTGTTCAGTCACAACAAACAAAGCAGACTCCATCTGCAGTTCCTGTGGTTTTCTGCTTCAGGGACATTTTTTGGTAATGGAGGCGGAGCCTGTCCACAAACATCAGCACAGTCAGCAGGTGTGAGCAACAGGTCTGATTTTGGCTTCCAAAGATGATGAAACTAAAGCAGGCTAAAACATCTCACTTTGTTTCTTGTGTCTGAAATCGAGCGCTGAGCTTTAACTCTGCTGTTGGGCCGGCGGAAGGACTCTTTACCTGAGTGCCACAGCCCAGCTTTGAACCTGAATCTGTTTGGCCGGCAGCCATCAGATAAGACTTTATCGGGAGCTGATGTTGATTCAGGTCATGGGGAGATGTGGCTCTGTGCTCGGCTCAGCTTTAAGCACACTGACGTCTCTGACTGAGCCCAGACCTCCTGCCAGCTTCCACGTCCTCACTCAGCAGCCAGCTCATAAGGACGGTGTGAGACCCTCTCCGCTCAGTCAGGCAGGTCCACTCAGCAGCTACACTACAGAAGCTTTCACTTTCCTCTTAAATTAATGATTACATTTTGAGAAACAACCTTTTTGCTCAGTTCAAGTTATTTCTACTCATTTTTAGGCCACTCAGATTTCTTCCCACTGAAGAGTCCTCACAGTTTACTCAAAGCTCTGCAGAAACCCAATCCCTGTGTGAGCAGAGGCAGCTTTTTATAGAGCTCCTGTGCGTCTTTATAACATATAAAAGAATGAATGACATTCAGAAATCATAAATGCAGAATTTTAACTAACTGTTGGAAAAATGTCTTCTGCTGATCAAAGAATCCAAATGTTTCAGCACTGAAATAAAAAACTAAAAGATTAAATGTGTGTTTCCATTTCTAAGACACTGCAGGTTATTGGTTTGAATAAGAGCACACGTGTGACACTCTGATAGCAGCACTGCAGTGTGAGGGGCGACACAATGACACACAGCAACCAGGAAACAAACACACACAGAGAGCAGCAGGAGTCGCACATACAGGCTGTACAGCAGGGAGGGGGCCGCATCCATAACAGGAAAGGCCGGAACAACAGGGGAGGCTGACTCACAGCAGACACACTGTAACAGCCTCTGCTGCAGGTGCTTCAAACATCCTCACAGGGCAGGCCCCATGGAAATGTTTCAGTGACGCCCAAAATGCCCCCCTGAGAGGGACAAGGGTATTTATAATGCACCCGCTGACCATGAATACCCCCACAGGAAGTGCAAGAAACTTCTAGGAACCATAAAACCTCTAAAGTAAATCCTTGGAAACACTAAAACTCCTACAAGGTGCCTCACAGGAGGATGACACAAGAAAGACTGCCTTTATTGACCAAATATACCCTCTGAGGCGACCTCAGTGACCACCAAAGCTTCTACAAGAACCACAGATCCTCCTCAAGCAACACCAAAACTCCTGGAAGGTGCTCTAGAAAATGACCAAAGTTGTGACAAAGACACCACAAAGACTGCTCTCCTTGGTCACAAACGAGCCCTGGATCCTCCTCTGTGCTCACCAAAATTCCATGACAGTTTCCAGGACTTCAGTCATGGATGTCATGGAGCTCATACAGTGCAGCAAGTAAAGGGCCTCAGTGCTCCTTGGTTTATTATTCTTTCGTTCTTTGTACAGTGTAAATTGAAAAGTCCATAAATCACGACCGGATACACTTGGAGCCCTTAAAATGTGTCTGAAATGTTTTGGTGCATGCTGAGGCAATACTTGAGCTCGTAAAGGGGTTAACAGTCAACTTCGCTAAAGTTGAAAACCTTACCTATCCTAAAAAAGTCCAGTTGGTAGTCATTCGTTCAAGAGGCGGGGGTGGGGGTGGTGGTGGTGGGGGGTTGATAAGGACCTACATATGACAGATTTTCTCTACAACAGGGCCTTGGGTATAAAGGATAAAGGCATAGGGAGGGAACTTCATGAATCAAGTCAGGGTCTGTGAAACTAATAACGTTACTCCCTTGCTTTGAGTGTGTCTTGCTAATTGCCAATAATTTCCACCTGTTGTCTATTCCATTTGCACAACAGCATGTGAAATTGATTGTCTATCAGTGTTGCTTCCTAAGTGGACAGTTTGATTCACAGAAGTTTGATTTACTTGGAGTTATATTGTGTTGTTTAAGTGTTCCCTTTAGTCTTTTTGAGCAGTGTATTTTCTCGAGGATCTCTGCTCTTTGTGACTTTGGAATGACAATCCTGCATCCTTGTATTACTAGACCGTTTGTCTCTGATAGTTCATTTTTCACTTTCTCATATGCTCTGGTATCCAGTGGAACTTTATCTCTGTATTCTGGCCTTCCATTTCTTATGTACTTGTGTAGTTTGTAGTTCACAATCTGTTGCGGTGGCTGCTTTGATGCTGTCCATTCGACTCTTAGAGGCTGGAATACCTGGCATTACAGTAGCTATGTAGCACTCCACCTCACTGTGTGTTTCAGTCTTTTCTTTGGTAGAAGCCTGTGGGCCACGAGACAAGGCATCAGCTACAACGAGGGTTTTACCTGGCATGTAGACAGCTTCTGGTTTGTATCTCATGAGTCACATTAGGAGACGCTGGCATCTCAGGGGAACACTGTCTAAGCTCCAGCTGTTAACAAGTGGTACTAGTGGTCTGTGATTGGTCTCCAATCTGAACTGATCTAATCCACATAGGTATTTATCAAACTTCTCACAAGCCCATACACTCGCCAGGCACTCTTTCTCTATCTGGACGTATCTTGTCTTGGCCTCAGTGAGACGTCTGGAGGTGTAGGCAACTGGTGTCTATAGAGTTGAAGTAACACGGCTCCCAGACCATAGCTGCTGGCATCAGCAGACACTGTAGTTGGCTTTGAAATGTCATAAAAGGTAAGAACAGCATCAGGTGCTGCTGTTGCATCAGGTGCAGCACCAGAACCTGATGCAGGATCAGCAGGAGATGCAGAGGAGTTTGGATGGTCTAAACAGGGGTCAAAGCTTAATTTAAATCTCTAAAAAGATCATCATTACACATTTTTAACTGCTGGTAAATGAACCCACTCAAACTTTTTATTAAACACAAAGTTATTATTTCATTAATACCTCTAGCATAACTATAAAGGTTTTACAAAGAAACCATGTGTGTAGACTTCTCCTCCTCTCGCTCCTCATCATCCTCCACAGCCTCCGAGCCTGTGTGAGGGTCTTTTGATGGGGTCTGTAGCATTTAAAGCCCCTAGAAAATAGATGTTTTAAATACACACGTACTGTTACGACCCCACAAGCACATAATAGGAAACACACACACAGAGACATGATCTGTTTAAAAGAATAACAGTTTCAACACCTGTGGTCTGGAGTTGAACTGTCACAGCTGTCACTGCTGCTGCTGAGCTATTATCGGTGGTTTGAGGCAGAGACCCCTGAGACTCAGTCTTTCTAAAACAACAGCTTGTTGGCCTTCCTTCATGAGCCAAGACTGCGATGTTGCTGTGAAGATCCCAGGTGGAACTCAAGGAGGAAGTGATGTCCGCTATGTCTGGAGGGTTTAAACATTTGTTATATTTTTAAAATGTTTGGTAGCCTTATTTTGACCAATCCCCCCAAAAAACTTACCAGTATGAGCCTCCTCAATCAGCCCAAATGTTTAATGTTACATGGCCTCTTATTGACCACAATATGTAAGTGAAAAAAGAAGTTACTGATCTCTGTGTCAGAAATGGATCCCATGAGCATATAATCTGTAACAGAAAAAACATTCAGAAAACTATTTTTTAAATGACAAACAAACTAAGAAGCAGAGCTCAGGCCTGCCTGAGTAAGCCATGTCCTGAGGACAGGCACGTTTACAGGACCATCTAACTACATACTCAACGTTCTTTATCTGTTGTGAGGGGCTCAGCGTTCGACACATGGATGAGATTAAGGCATTTTCTATAATCTTCATTAGGATCAAAACAGCAGTCATTCCAACAGTTAGCCTCACACCAAACAGCAGCTCTTAAAGAGTGACTTCCACTGCAGACCACAGCAGTGCGTTTTGGCCATGAGGATGAAAAAGGAAAACTCCTTCAGATGAAACAGCTCGACTTATTTTCATTTATATTAAAAAATAACCTGGATCACTGTACACACACAAAAAAAACTTATTCTATAAAAGGGGAACATGCTCATGAAAACAGTTCACGGTTTCATCTCAAGCATTTTGATGATGATGATGATGATAGTTTATTAATCCCACAGTGGGGAAATTACATTATTTAATGTCATTCCTCACATACATTCAAACACCCATATGAAATATGATGTATGAAATATTATAAATATATTTACCATCACAGAAACATGACCTGTTTAATAATAAATAATTTTATTGTCCCTCATAAATCACTTTTTTGACATAAGGTGTTACCCATCAGCCCACAGCAGAGGAGATGATGGAGGATCACCCTCACTGACATCTCTCATTGTTTCAGTCTCTACAGCTCATGTTCTGCTTTGTTCTCCTCACAGACTACCAGGCAGGGGTGGTGGAGGTGACACAGGGCCAGAAGTCTGTCCTGATGCCGTTTAAAATCACAGACGAGCTTCCTCCAGATGTCAAAGTGCAGTGGAGACTCACTCACCCTGAAGACAAGATGGTCCTCTTGTATGACAGCAGCCAGAACAGCCCCCACAGGATCAGGTTTATGGAGGCCGCACAGAGATGCCTGACAATGTCCTGAGAGATAAAGACTTCAGTCTGACCCTGAAAAACCTCCAACTTATTGACAGTGGAGTCTACACCTGCACCGTCTGCAACAAGGATGGACTCATGCTGCTACAGAAATCAGTGACTCTCAGGGTCAAAGGTGAGTGGAACAGCTGTTTGTCCTCAGTGAGTGAAAGAGCTGCTGCTTCACACACTTTGCGACTGAGGAAAACTCAAATAAATGAACCTACAGCAGAACTATGCTGAGTTTCAGTCTCTGTTAATCTGGTAAAACTTGTCCTCATACCTCCCTGATGAGGTTTATGGACGTGTTCATTGAGAGTTTGGACACTTACAAGAATGTGACCTACAGCTCTTAACACATTTAGAGCTAAACCAAGGAACAGACATACTTTAGAGACTTGTTTCAAACTAAAAATATTAGAATAATAATCCCATTTATTGAGCTAATAATAAAGTGAATTCATGTTTACGTAGCCAAATCTGAGCCGGCACACTGGACGTCTATTAATCTGTTCAGGAGTGCAAATAAATTAATTGCAATTAAACTGTAATTTGTCATTTTAATCAACAATAATATGCTCTACTACTTTTCCTGCTTTTCCTGTACGAATGCAAAGAATGAACAATGACTAAAACTATTTTTATGTTTAAAAATATCATTTTGATCAATGAGCTTGTGCATACTGATGGATGAACCATCACAGATACATAAGAATGATTGTGTTACTGTTCATTTAGTGTCTGTCAGAGAGCCGTCATCGATCAGTGAAACTGAGAGTAGATGACATTAGAAATGCTCACACTGACAGCATTCAAGCAGAGCTGGTTTATGTCCCTGTTAAAAATAAATCCTTCAGCACATTAAAGTTTACGGAGTAAGAAAATTCCTCCACATCTTGTCCTGTCAGCTGTCAGCTGAATCATTAGATTTAAGATGACAGTCATAGTGACTCAGTTTGATCTCTAGGACTGAATCACTGCACAGCTCTGCCATGTTCATGAAGCCTGGCAGCTTTCATCAGTGTCACTGATCGCTTCCTGCTGTCCTCATTCTGACATTTACAACATTTTAGAAAGGCATACCTGAGAGCAAAACATGTTCAGTCACATGATGTGTCCATGTGACCGATGTAGAAATAAGTTCATCAGGACTCTGAGCTGAGACTCACTCTGTTTGTCTGCTCCTCAGGAGAAAAGCAAGAGTCCAGATCTCCACAGAAATCCACATCTCCACAAGAGTCCACATTTCAAGAACAAGAAGACAGACTGTTTCTTAGTGATGGAGCTGGTTCTACTGAGTAATCTCCTCTTCCTCCCTCCTTCTCTCTGTTCCTCTTCTTCTTCATCTCTTGTTAAAGTTGTTGGAGCTAGAAACAACAAGTGCAGAAAGAGTCTAAAAATAAGTAACTGTAATTTCAGGCTTCATTCAGGATGTAAGGAGCTGAATGTCTAAAAGACATTCAGACTGGAAATTAGCAGTTAATACAGTAATGCAATCAGGAATTTAATGAGAACGCAGCAGAAAACCAGCTGGAGATGTCAAAAGAGGACATTAAATTCATGAACATTATGAAGAATACAACAGAGATAAAGGATGGACACTATTGCAGTGACTTACCTTAAAGAGTTGAAGATCCTGTTTTGCCAAAAAAACAAACAAACTGCTGTTCGTCCCAGCAAAGACTACAAGGTCTGAAACAGAAGATTAACAGAGATGCTACATTTCACAGGGAATATAGTGATTTTTGAAGGATGTGATGGTTCAAGGATATGCTGAAAGGGTTCCTGTGGAGGAGCTGTCTCTAGAGGATGGTATAGAGTTTTATACACTGCTCAAAAAACTAAAGCGAACACTTAAACAACACAATATAACTCCAAGTAAATCAAACTTCTGTGAAATCAAACTGTCCACTTAGGAAGCAACACTGATAGACAATCAATTTCACATGCTGTTGTGCAAATGGAATAGACAACAGGTGGAAATTATTGGCAATTAGCAAGACACACTCAATAAAGGAGTGGTTCTGCAGGTGGGGACCACAGACCACTTCTCAGTACCTATGCTTTCTGGATGATGTTTTGGTCACTTTTGAATGTTGGTGGTGCTTTCACACTCGTGGTAGCATGAGACGGACTCTACAACCCACACAAGTGGCTCAGGTAGTGCAGCTCATCCAGGATGGCACATCAATGCGAGCTGTGGCAAGAAGGTTTGCTGTGTCTGTCAG
Organism: Pterophyllum scalare; assembly: GCA_024447675.2. NCBI lineage: Eukaryota > Metazoa > Chordata > Actinopteri > Cichliformes > Cichlidae > Pterophyllum > Pterophyllum scalare. The sequence goes on along the minus strand of JAMQGT020012458.1, from coordinate 33,846 downwards.
TGTAGTGTCCAGAGGCTGGAGGCACTACCAGGAGACAGGCCAGTACACCAGGAGACATGGAGGAGGTCATAGGAGGGCAACAACCCAGCAGCAGGACCGCTACCTCCGCCTTTGTGCAAGGAGGAACAGGAGGAGCACTGCCAGAGCCCTGCAAAATTACCTCCAGCAGGCCACAAATGTGCATGTGTCTGCAGAAACAGTTATTTGCCAGAGAACACCAGGATTAGCAAATTGGCCACTGGCGCCCTGTGCTCTTCACAGATGAAAGCAGGTTCACACTGAGCACATGTGACAGACGTGACAGAGTCTGGAGATGCCGTGGAGAGCGATCTGCTGCCTGCAACATCCTTCAGCATGACCGGTTTGGCAGTGGGTCAGTAATGGTGTGGGGTGGCATTTCTTTGGAGGGCCGCACAGCCCTCCATGTGCTCGCCAGAGGTAGCATGACTGCCATTAGGTACCGAGATGAGATCCTCAGACCCCTTGTGAGACCATATGCTGGTGCGGTTGGCCCTGGGTTCCTCCTAATGCAGGACAATGCTAGACCTCATGTGGCTGGAGTGTGTCAGCAGTTCCTGCAAGATGAAGGCATTGAAGCTATGGACTGGCCCGCCCGTTCCCCAGACCTGAATCCGATTGAGCACATCTGGGACATCATGTCTCGCTCCATCCACCAACGTCACGTTGCACCACAGACTGTCCAGGAGTTGGTGGATGCTTTAGTCCAGGTCTGGGAGGAGATCCCTCAGGAGACCATCCGCCACCTCATCAGGAGCATGCCCAGGTGTTGTAGGGAGGTCATACAGGCACGTGGAGGCCACACACAATACTGAGCCTCATTCTGACTTGTTTTAAGGACATTACATCAAAGTTGGATCAGCCTGTAGTGTGTTTTTAACCTTTAATTTTGTGTGTGACTCCAAATCCAGGCCTCCATTGGTTAATAAATTTGATTTCCATTGATGATTTTTGTGTGATTTTGTTGTCAGCACATTCAACTTTGTACAGAACAAAGTATTCAATGAAAATATTTCATTCATTCAGATCTAGGATGTGTTATTGGAGTGTTCCCTTTATTTTTTTGAGCAGTGTATTTTATTCTTTGAACAAAATGACAATACATAAGAGCAAATTGCAGGAAATTAATTAATAAGCAGTGGCTGAAGCAAATAATAGATAATTAAATAAATACATTAGAAAGCAGACAGATAGTGCACCAGTGGTCACTAGACTAACTTCCCGGCCTTTGGGAGACATATTAATCTTATTTATGGCCTTCCTGGTCTTGGAGAAAAATATGTTTATCTGATCCTTGAAGGTTTTCCAAAAACATGTATGTCTATGTCTGAGGAGGGTAAGTACAGGTCACGGCGCCCTGTTGCTAGGTAGAATAAATATGCCATGTGAGGGCAGGAAAGTATATACAGGGGTTGGACAATGAAACTGAAACAGCTGGTTTTAGACCACAATAATTTATTAGGATGGTGTAGGGCCTCCTTTTGCGGCCAATACAGCGTTAATTCATCTTGGGAATGGTTAATTGGCCAGTCTAAATTGTCCATAGGTGTGAATGGTTGTCTGTGTTTCTGTGTTGGCCCTGCGACAGGCTGGCGACCTGTACAGGTGTACCCTGCCTCTCATCCCATGACAGCTGAGATAGGCTGCAGCCCCCCCGCAACCCTGAACAGGATAAGTGGAAGTGAATGGATGGATGGTTGTTGGTAGGTGGAGATAAGTTGGTGAGAAAAACTAAATCATGAAAGCGTTTTCTAGCTCCAACAACTTTAACATGTACACTGGTGCCGAAATTCTCGAGGTCTCCTGATACTACAGCACAGCGCCCCTACTCTGATCTACCTGATGTTCCAGTGTTTGATCATTTACAGAATCATCTTCAGTCAGACGAGGTGACCTCAGCTCGAAGAGGTCACTCTGACCTCCCTGAAAGGCTCCATATCATCTTATTGTGTCTCCATGCAGTCTCAGCTGTCCCACATGTTGATCCTCTGCAAAGATAACAGACTGTATTCTGTGATGGTGGCAGATGATCTGTCTCTATGAATATTCCAGCCTAAAACCCTGCAGCCTGCTGTCACACTCTCTGTGCTGATGACTCACTCTTTGTGAAGTAAACCTCATAAAGATTTCCTGTTTGTGTGCACACTGATTTAGTTCAGATTTCCACAGCAAATGTTGGAGCAAACGGATGATCAGATGTTTGCTTTGATATCAGCGGATCTTCTGATTATAAAGCAGATCAGAACAGCCTCAGTATCAGTCTGACTGTCACTCTTCTTTACCTGCAGCTTCATATTCATTCATTTTTATCTCTGCTGTATATGTAAAGGTATGCACTCATAGTAGAAGGCTCACTGTGAGCCTGTGACACTTTTACTTTCACTTTGTTGTTGCTGTAAACTCAGCTGTTTCCTTGTTGCTGCAATTTCACTGATATGTTTTAAAGTTTTTAATAAACTAATGTGCAGTTTGTTTAGTTCAACATCAGAGCTTAAACTCTAGTTTGACCTTTAACCCCTGCTTGTTCTAAGCAGCCTGTCTGAAAGCAGTTAAACCAGAGCTCTTCATAAGTGCATGACTGGAATCAAAAGAGGACAAACAGGTCACACCTGCTGCTCCTCTGCAGCCTGAGGCTTCACTTCAGTTTGAATCAAATGGCCCAGAGTGGAGTTAGACTTTATGTTTCTGCTCTTATTATCTTCACACTCTCTGACACAGCTGAGGTCAAAGAGCTCACAGAATCACTGCTTTAGTTTTAATTTCATCAACACTGTAAATTATCTCCATAAGTAATGATGAATTATTCATAACAAAAGTTAAACCTGCTGTAATTTTATTTTAGTTACCAATAAAAATGTATTGATGCAATAATCACTGCTGCAAACACTAACCCTGAATATAAGCTGACAACATTTTTGTGTCTAATAAAAACCATCAGAATGAATTATTGTGTTATTAATGATGATGTTGCTGTTTTTGGGATAAACTCTGCAGTGGGTCAAACATGAACCTCAGTCGGTGAGTTTCATGTGTAACAGGAAAAACTGCTCAGTCTTCATGTTTCCAAATGTCACTGAAACATCAGGAAACTGTTTATGGCCGTTGTTCCAGGAGTACAGGAGGGGTGGGGGTGGCTCAGGAGGTGGAGTAGGCCATCCACCAACTGGAAGGTTGGTGGTTCAATTTTTTGCTAATCCAGTCTGTGTGTCCAAGTACTCTTGGGCAAGAGTGTGAATGAATGTGAATGTCAGAGAGGACGCATTCAGGGTGTTGTGACTCTGTATAGGAGAGTCATAGCACCACCTTAGCACCCCACACATTTCTGTGGTTAATTAATATAATATTAATGTGTGAATGCTTTCAATTAGATTCATATTGCTTTGAAAAAGTAATAACTACATAACAAATAATAAAACTCTTACATTGTATTTGACTAACAGCACACACTCAGCTTGTGACCTTAGGTCAGCTTCCTGTTAGCCAGTGTGTGGTTTTTGCTACTTATCTTCAGCTAAGCTGTTACTTTAAATCAGAGTTTGGAAATTCAGAGAGTCTAAAAGGCTTTGTCAGGCTAACTGACTTCTGCAAAGAAACAACACTTCTGCTTCCACCACCACTCAGGACTTCCTGTCGCTCCCTGAAAGGAATTCTAGAAGGATTTCGAGCAGTGATCCTTAACTCCAGGCCCCGAGGGCCGGTGTCCTGCACCTTTTAGATGTGTCCCTGATCCAGCACAGCTGAATTAAATGGCTGAATTACCTCCTCAGTATGCCGTCAGGTTCAGAAGTCCTGCTAATGACTTCTGTATTTGACTCAGGTGTGTTGAAACAGAGACATCTAAAACCTGCAGGACAGCAGCCCTCAAGGCCTGGATTTGAGAATCCCTGATCTAGAGACATGTACAAACTGATATAAATAACTTACATAAACTGACTCCCAACAGGAGGGCAGGCCCATGTCGTCTCTTCGGGCTGCGCCACAGGCTAATGCCTGGCCACCAGACACTGTCCCACGAGCTCCCGCCCCAGGCCAGCTCCAGTGTGTTGTCCCGGTAACCCTATCCCGTTGGCATTTCCATAGGGGTCTTCTGAACCGCTCTTTGTCTGGCCCCTCCCCCAGGACCAATTTGCCATGGGAGACCCTACCAGTGGGACAAGCTCTTCCTCTGGATGAGCTGGTGGAGGTGGCTGGGGAGAGGGAAGCCTGGTCTTAGGCTGCTGCCCCCGTATCCCGGCCCTGAAAGATGGATGGATGGATGGATGGATGGATGGATGGATGGATGGATGGATATTTGATGCACAAACTCTAACTCTGAAGTTTTCTTCTGCTTATCCAGGGCCCGGTTGCCAGAGAAGCAGCCCTAAGGGAGAGGCCAGCCACCCTTCATAGGAAGCTCATTTCTCCCGCTTATATTCGTGACCTCCTTCTTTCGGTGACTACCTAAAGTTTGTGACCATGGGTGAGGCAACGGATGTAGATCAACCCCTAGATCAACAGCTTTGCTTCCATGCAGAGCTCCCTCTTCACAATAAGAGACCAAAGCAGCCTCTACATCATGCAGACGCAGCCCCGATCCATCTGTTAATCTCCCCTCCTTCACCTTTTTCCACCTGAGGACCATGGCCTCAGACTGAGGTGCTGATTTTCATGCCAGCTGGCTCACACTAAACCATGAATCATTCCACTGCAAGCTGGAGGCCACCACTTGATGAAGCCAACAGGACCACATCATCCACAAAGAGCAGAGATGAGATTCTGAGGCCACCAAGACACATTCAAAAAAATAATTCTTTGGATTTACTTAGTGTCAACAATTTCCACGAAACTCAGTCAGGTTAGATGTAATTTACTGATATTATTAAAATGAAAATAACTGACTCGTGTGCGACCAACTCAGCTGTTTTGGGTAATTCCAACTATATCCAGTCAACTTGAAGTGAATTAAGAAGTCAACACTGAGCTAAATAAACAGGCCAACATGAATTCAACAAATACAGTTTCTTCTGCTTTATGGAACTTTAATTAACACCAACATAAAAATATTTCATCGCCTGACAGGCTCAGCTATGTTCAGTCAGAAACTAAACTATACTTGCAGTTTCAACTTAACAAATTTAAATGAGTACGACAACCAGTGGATTCGTTGGACTTACTGAAACAAATTATGTCAACAATTTCCACATGGTGTAGGAATATAAATTCAAAGCACACTACTTTGGTTCTGTGAAAAACTCCATTTATTAAGCAATGAAACACAAAACAGCACCAACCTGTTCAGTGTTTAAATGAACCTAACAACAGATTTGTCTCACCATATAAATCAACACTTCAATCTGTTGACAATGTTTTACAGTTACTGAAAGTAAATCCATTGAAAATGAGCTCCAGTTCACTGACAGTTATTCAGCTGTCTTCCTCTATGCTGAGGTCACAGGGCTGCTGCTTTCTGTATTCATGGCAACAAATCCTATCAAAGACACACTGAACAACAACGGGGCTCAATGACAGTGTTTGCAAACACACACAATACCTGTTCATACACTGCTGCTTATCTCACAGTATATGTTACTGATACAAAAAGATAGAAATCCCTCCTCACAGTTTAACTGTGTAACAGCTGAAATCCCACAGATAAAAATGGGACACACACAATTAGCAATTACCGTTCTAGTCACTCCTAAAACGTCAACATCTGTCGTCCATATGAATCAAAAGACACATTAGATCCTACAGCTCGTCATGGTCTTGAGTTGCTCTGACCTTTGACCTGTGTTCTCCTGTCCTTGTGTCGTTAGTGTTATGTTGTTCACCTGTGTTCCCCACACGTGTCTGCTTCCCTCATCAGCCCTTGTGTATTTAGGTCCTGTGTCTTCCCCTGCTTGTTGTCGTGTCCTCGTCCTCGTCCTGGTCTCGGTGCTGTGTGTCGTTTCCTGTTCCCAGGTGTTTGCTGCTGTCCTGCCAGCTCCACCCACCCCCACCCCCGTGTTTGCCAGCAAATCAAAGCTGAGTTTTTCACTTATTCCCAGTCCAGGGTCCTACATATACAAACACACATTATACACTACACAGGAATTCCTTGCAAATTATTCTCCCCCTTATCAATCATCTAAAATTAAAACCATTCCAAAACCTTAATCATAACAGCTCGGGAACATATGCAACGCTCCTAAGGTTGTGAAACACTTCCACACCTCTGCTGACGACTCCAACACCTTCCAGGTCATCTGTGGGTTCTGCATGTTCATGTTTCAGAGCACAACATCATCACCATCATCATCTCCTTCTTGGTTGTCCTCAGCATCCTCAAACACAGAGCGAGAACAACCTTCAGTCAAAACAGAAAAATAATTATTGCAGAGAAAAATGCCCGGTGACATTTAACACGCCACAATTCACCCTCCCTCCAGACAGCGTTTGGTGGCTCTGACATTACCTGCTGTTGGGATGTTTGCGTCTTTTATCAATCATGCAAACAAAAAAGCTTTTACAAAAAAATGACAGCTGAGAAAATAAGCAGCAGACTTTGACCACACAAGTGCACTCATCCAAAACCTTCAGCAAAGGCACTCAATTGTTTTCCTCCACTTTGCTGCCTTTGTTTGCATTCATATTATTTTTGACATGTTTCTATGATATAGTAAAGATCACAAAGATTTCATAAGTTTCAACAATTTCTACTAAAAATAAATACAAATTGTGTGGATGTGCAAATCAAAACTCACCAACTGCACATGTGCCTGTTTGTGTGTGCGCTAGGGAAGCACAGCTGTGTTCACATTTGAGATTTTTATTATTGTTCAAATGCTGACCTTTGTACTCACTGACTTATTCAAATAAATGCTGTCAGTCTAAATGCTCTGACCTCTAAACACTGCCATATCAGCGAGAAGGGATTCTGGACTCTTTCGTTTCTCAGACCGTGATCCTCCAGGTGAATGATAACAACCAGCCAGCAGGTAGACACGCCCCCGTGGCTCCTGTCTAAGGACCGATTACCACTGATAACGTGTTTATTGGACTGCTTGGTTTATTGGATTTTTGGTGTGCTTGTATTGGAGATATTACGATACGGGTGCAGAGCGACCAATAATGGTGTGCGATACTGCAACGTTTGGTATTGTCGGTTCATGGTTCGAATCCAATGGGAACAAATGCACTCAGTAGTAAAACCAAACTTCATCAAAAAAAAAAAAGTGGAGATGAGCAGGTTTCGTTGCCAGGATTTATTGAAGCACAGAGTTGAACAGAGAACAAGGAAGGTAGCCTTCCGGGAGGGAATGCCTAGAGCCATAGCAGAGGAGATAGAGGGTAAGCACGGAGCGCCCTCTTTACCTCTTTACCCAAAGCTGATTTAACAATACAAAGCAGTGACAGTAAATTACCAGTGTCAAAGTGATAAAATCATCCAACAGTATCAACCCGATACCAAGTAACTATAGGGCCAGTATCACCAATACTGATACCAATACTTTTTAATATTTTTCATGAAGTTTAAGTGTTTTGTGATTTTATTTCCTTTTGATTATTCATATATTAAAACCCAGGGTAGAATTTGGAAAAGTTTATAGCAAAATATAAGACCCTTTATCAAAATATTTTTTCTGAAACATTAAAACATAATATAATAAATTTCCCCCAAAATTCTACTGTCTGGAATTTCTTTTATTAAATGAACAGTAGAAAATGATCACTCAAGGACAAATTAAAACGTTTTTGCTTTTTATATACTGTAAAATATAATAGTTATGATTACATTACACACTATTAAAATATTTAAACCCATATAAATACATGAAGGTGACCAAGTTTGAAATGTATTTGAATGCAGATTGACTCCAACTCTGTTCAATTACTGCTGTGTAATATTACTGCATATGTCAAAATTAATGCATAGCCTTTAAATACTCAGTCTAATTACTTTGTATTATTTAGATAATCAATGTCTTATTTATTAATCATTTCAAACTTTCATTAGAGAAATTATTTGCTGGGTGTGTTTTTTATCTTCATGTGTATCATGTGTCAGTCCAAGTCTCAGTCCTGCAGACATCAAGAATAATAAACCTGTTCAGTCTGACCTCAGATCTGTGTTTCCTGTAACTGTGCAGTTATGGAAAATATTAAAGCCACAACAAGTCCACATGAACACAAACTGTGAGCGTCTGCTTGTGGTCATAACTGCTGTGTTAGAGCAGCACATGTGAACTGTTATGACTGAATGTGATTAACTGACTCATTATTCTTCATGTGTGCTGTACTATGATCAGAGGATCAACCTGGACTGACTCGTGATGAGCATAAAAAGCACAGACAATAATTTCTGTAATGACAGCTGGAAATGATAATTAATAACACACTGAATAAGAGCGTCTTTAGAGACTCACACTGTAATGTGACAGAACTGAGGTTACAGAGTTATGGACACATTTGAAAGCAGCATGTTCTACCATGCAGTTTGTTTTATGCTAAAAGTATTATTGTTTTATGAATATATTAATTGTGATGTACTGTATGTCAGGCAGCAGGCCTGGACTGGTAATCTGGAGTACGGGTCATCTGCCCGTGAGCCAACAGATGCTATTGCATTGTTTTTCTTCCCTTCTTTTTCTAAGAGACTGGCCCACAATTTAGAGAGGGCGGCCCAGTGGCCCAGCTTCAATATCCGGTCTTCATTTCCGGTTCGTTTAGGCTACATCACAGCATTTCAGATACTTAGGTTTGAGTTTGTAGCCTCTGTGCTGGTTAGACAAGTTTTTAAAGCAAACAGGTGAAATAACAGATTTTAAAACTGCTGAATGAGATGTAAAAGCTCTGCGATTTAAGCATGACTAAAATAAGTGTAAAAAAGTATAAAAGTATTATCAGTAAAAGGTATGCCCACACTGAATACGAGTAAGACAGAGTCAAATGCTTCTAAGACAGTTGCGGCCCGGTCTGAGCCACAAATGCCAGGGCCGACTTTTGTCCCAGTCCAGCCCTGAGTGACAGTGAGATTGGAGGCCGAGCCTCATGTTTAAAGTGAAAGTGAAAGTGCGCTGGTGTTTGAGCGCCAGTCTGAGAGCCGCAGTCACGGATTGTTGTGTCGGTGAGGATCAGATTGAAGTTTCTCCTGCAGGATGAAGATGCTGCTGCTCCTCTTACTCGGTAAGAAAGCCGCTCTGATCCTCTCTGAATGCGCACATAGCAGGACTCTGGAAACACTGCTGTCTGCGCTCTGCTCTCCTCGGTCCTCCTCTCTGCGGCCTTCATGCAGGGCGGATCCCGTCAAACGGATCGGCCTCCATCGAGTCCTGCTTTTGCTTCTGACTCCACATTTGAACCTCAGCTAAAATATCTCCGAGTTTATCGCTTCAGTTTTCCATGAGAAGAATCAGTTTATGATCAGGAGGCTGCGCACGGAGCAGCAGGGAGGTGTTAGCAGAGACAGCTCCACCTGCAGCCTCGCTGCTGCGTCCTCAGGTGTCTCCACGTGCCGTGGCTGTTTGCCCTGAGCTACCTGCGTGTTAACCTGATTCCACGGACGCCGCGGCTCAGTGGAGACTCCGGAGTCTCTCCGTCTGCGCTTCAAATTAATTTGCGCATCTACATCAGTACATACGGTTCAAACCATGGTGCCTTTAGGTGCACCTCGTAAATTCAGCTATCTATACTTTGACAGACTTAGATAATGTAATTTACTGCTATATTGATAGTTTGCCTATTCTGTACAAAGCAGTGATACACAACATAAGCAGGCATATACAGGCATGTTTACATATATCTAAAAATATTATAACCAGGCAGCATATGGCACTATGTTCATGCCCAAAGTTTACTTCTGAAAATGGTTAATCCCACATTTGGCTGATATTAGATAATTATCAGATTACATTATGATACCTAGATACACTCATGTGTAGGTACATGGTTATAACTGTGTGAAAGGGTCCAATAACTGTTATCAACAAATAATCTAATATTCCTGTTCAAGTACTTCTCTAGGTATCCTCAATTAAAATGGCTGTAGGAAATCCCAGAAATACAAATATGACCACAATTATGATCACTGCTGCATCAGCAGATATTCAAAAATACATATAAGATGGAAATCAAGTTGTTTTCTGCAAACCCCACCAAATCCTTATTAAACAAGTCATAACTGTAGAAATGAGAAATTATGACATCCTGAAATCACATGAAATTCCACATGCACTGCTGTTTAAGCAGATATTCAGAAATACATAGAAAATTGATTTTTTCCCCTGCAAACATCACAATATACCCATCAAACATGTTCTCAGGTGCCTCTGAGATCACTTCAGCTTATCTGCAGCACTGTGATATTATTACCTTCCAAAGTCACCACATCATCCTGTCACTTCTGTATATGGATGTATTTGAAAATCCATGAATATACACTGCTCAAAAAAACAAAGGGAACACTCCAATAACACATCATAGATCTGAATGAATGAAATATTCTCTTTGAATACTTTGTTCTGTACAAAGTTGAATGTTCTGACAACAAAATCACACAAAAATCATCAATGGAAATCAAATTTATTAACCAATGGAGGCCTGGATTTGGAGTCACACACAAAATTAAAGGTTAAAAACACACTACAGGCTGATCCAACTTTGATGTAATGTCCTTAAAACAAGTCAAAATGAGGCTCAGTATTGTGTGTGGCCTCCACGTGCCTGTATGACCTCCCTACAACACCTGGGCATGCTCCTGATGAGGTGGCGGATGGTCTCCTGAGGGATCTCCTCCCAGACCTGGACTAAAGCATCCGCCAACTCCTGGACAGTCTGTGGTGGATGGAGCGAGACATGATGTCCCAGATGTGCTCAATGGGATTCAGGTCTGGGGAACGGGCGGGCCAGTCCATAGCTTCAGTGCCTTCATCTTGCAGGAACTGCTGACACACTCCAGCCACATGAGGTCTAGCATTGTCCTGCATTAGGAGGAACCCAGGGCCAACAGCACCTGCATATGGTCTCACAAGGGGTCTGAGGATCTCATCTCGGTACCTAATGGCAGTCATGCTACCTCTGGCGAGCACATGGAGGGCTGTGCGGCCCTCCAAAGAAATGCCACCCCACACCATTACTGACCCACTGCCAAACCGGTCATGCTGAAGGATGTTGCAGGCAGCAGATCGCTCTCCACGGCGTCTCCAGACTCTGTCACGTCAGTGTGGACCTGCTTTCATCTGTGAAGAGCACAGGGCACCAGTGGTGAATTTGCCAATCCTGGTGTTCTCTGGCAAATGCCAAGCATCCAGCACTGTGTTGGGCTGTGAGCACAACCCCCATCTGTGGACGTGGGGCCCTCATACCATCCTCATGGAGTCGGTTTCTAACCGTTTGTGCAGACACATGCACATTTGTGGCCTGCTGGAGGTCATTTTGCAGGGCTCTGGCAGTGCTCCTCCTGTTCCTCCTTGCACAAAGGCGGAGGTAGCGGTCCTGCTGCTGGGTTGTCGCCCTCCTACGGCCTCCTCTACGTCTCCTGGTGTACTGGCCTGTCTGTCTGTTTGTGAATTATACCATGGAGTCAGGCACTTCTGATTTGAAGCTTTAATTTTTTTTTAAATGACAGAAAAATGTAAATGTTATTAAGAAATTATCAAACAAAAGACAATACTTTATATTGTGGGTAAAGACCGTACAATAATACAGAGAAAACCCAACAGTCAAAACGACCCCCTATGAGCAAGCACTTGGCAACAGTGGGAAGCAAAATCTTCCTTTTAACAGGAAGAAACCTCCAGCTTAACCAGGCTCATGGAGGGGCACTCTGTCTTGGAAAAGAGATTTTAATTTCAATGAGATTTTACATGGTTAGATAAAGGATAAGTAAGAAAGATAATCTTCTGTTTAGGACTACAATTCCTCTTCCTAGGCACCCAGTCAGCCTGCTCGATGCAGACTGATGCTGAAAAGTTAATCCATGCATTTATTAGTTCAAACAGGACGGCTGTGTATGAGGCTCAGGTCATTGTACACAGGTCAGAGAGCTACGTCCTCACAGCGGATTGTACCTGCATGGCAGCGTGAGGACTTCCTCAGATTGCTTTTCTAGCTTGCTGAGAGTTTTCACCTGCAGATATTATTGATTTACAATGAAAAAAATATATACTGTTCCAGTCACACTTTGAGACACACTCAACCATTCATATGTGAGTCTGCTCAGACTTTTAACTGGCACTGCATATTGTAATCTATGGTGCGATTAAATATTAATTTAAAAATCAGGACTCTGAGTCGATGCCTCACCTGTAAATAGCCACACTACAGTTTAAGAGCCAAACAGCCTACCAGCTAATGCTGTTTACTTTAGATACCTGACATCCCGGTATAACCCGAGTAGATAAATAACTTTACCTGATATAAAATGGGCGCTTAAAACGCGAGCATTTCTGATCGTGTCCTCAGTCCAGTTTTTATTTGATGACCTTCAACCACAGACGGCCCCGATTTCTCTCAAACAGCTGTGATCCCGTGGGATTCGGTACAGCTTCAGTCTGCTTTGGTAGAGTAAAACATTCTGACAGTCAAACATGCAGCAGCAGACATTTATGATGCTGATATTGCTTTTAAATCACATTTAAATGCTGCACAGTCTCCTTCTTATTGATTTGAATGGAGCAGACGTTCACTTCTGTTGCCAAAATGCCCGAGCAACCTTTGATGATGTAGGCTGTAAAAGGGTCTGTTGGCTTCTCTTCATTGGCTCCCTGTTAAATCTAGAGTAGAATTTAAAATCCTTCTCCTCACATACAAGGTCTTGAATAATCAGGCCCCATCTTATCTCAAAGACCTCATAGTCCCGTATCACCCCAATAGAGCACTTTGTTCTCAGACTGCTGGCTTACTTGTGGTTCCTAGGATACTTCAGAGTAGAATGGGAAGCTCTGCCTCCCATTCTACTCTCAATGAGTACACAAAACAAATTTTGTGTTCCAATAATTAGTGCTAAAGTTATGCAAATCAATAAAACCACAAGGGTGCCCAAACGTATGCACCTGCCTAATTTCGTTTAAATAATTATTGCACACTTTCTGTAAATCCTATAAACTTCATTTCACTTCTCAAATATCACTGTGTTTGTCTGCTATATGATAGATTTAACTGAAACTGCTGATCAAACAACCACCAAATTATAAAGGAAAATCATGAAAATTATCAGACCTTTTGAAACCACTGTAGCCTATCAATAAATTTATCAGAAAATCATAATGGCACATGTAATTTATTTTGCAATAATGGAAACAAGCTGACCACATTGGAGCCACCACAGAAAGTAAACCAGTAGTAATCTGAAGTGTCCCAATTAGACGTCTTAGAGCAGTCAGGAAGTCACGCCTGTTGATGGAAAGTACAGTCCCAAACTGATATTGAAGAAAAAAAGATTTACTGACCAGTGATGAAATCGAGATGTGTGTCATCCTGTAACATCGTTTCTGTCATGGTGGGCGGTGTGACGGGCGGAGATGGACCCAGATGCAGGACATAACTTAAAAGATGTTTATTGAATAACACAAACCAAAATACAAAAATCCTTGTGGGAACCACACATAAAGCATAAACCAAAACAAAGCAGGGTAAGGCCAAACGAGCGCGCCAACATAACAACACCAACAATGCAACAAAGAACTGACCAGGATGCAGAATATATACACACTAAGTAACGAGGGAAGTGGAAACATGTGAGGAGCTGAACACAATGCCGCTGATGAGACAAGGGGAAGCAAAACTAAACACACTGCACAGGAAACGAGACACTACCAAAATAAGATGGAAAGTGGAAACAAAGACTAAGACACAAGAACCTGACAAACATCAACAAACACAAAAACACTGGGAACAGCACAACCATGACAATTTCCAGTCCAGTGATTTTAACATGACTCCAGAAATAGAACAACAGACTCAGCACTGCCTTTACTTCGTTATTAGACTCTAATGGCCTCAGTCTGAATGTAAATGAACCCATTCACTGTTTTAATAACAGTCCTGCATGAATGTATTTAATCTCTCAGTGAGAGCTTATCCAGGATCAGCGGGATGATGCTACTTTGAGCAGTGGTGCATTGGTCTGAAGTGCCCCAGGGCTGGGATAAATGAGGAAATCCAGTTTTTTCTAAAATAGTGATATCAACTGTATGTGCAGTTCATTATGATTCTTTACTGCAGAGTCATTTACAGAAGTCAGAAACGCTTCCAAGCTCTGATGAAAACACCTCCAAAAATCATCAAGTCATAATGATGTGGGCGACACAAAGCCAGTTTGAATCTGCAGAGTAAACATCAGGATACTTTCATTAGGACTCAAATGCAGGACACCGGTGGGTGAAACGAACCAAAACAAACGACATGCTTTTGGCTCCATAAAAACATCCAAAAATAATCAGAAACACAAACAGTAAGAGAGCAGAGATAATTTACAGACAAAGCGAAATGCAGGAGTAGTAGTACTAGTATTAGTAGTACTAGTAGTGTAAAGTTCATATGACTGTAAATCTGTGAGATCCCGGCTGAATCCAAAGGTTCTGGTTTTCTTTTTTCTGGGTTACTTCGTTCCTCATCCTTGAGTCTTGCTTCATTCTGTGTCTAACCAGCTGTCATAAAATCACTCGTCTGCTTCATATTTTCTCTCCTCAGTTTCCCAGCATGCCTCAGGGGTAGAGGTGGAGGTCGATGAGGGGGTGGAGTCTGTCCTGCTGCCCTGTCAGGTATCAGCTGATGTTTCCATTAGCGCCACAGCAGCAGTGTGGGACCGCAAGGACCTCAACATCCCAACAGTCCACGTGCGTCTGCACAGCGGTGATGATCTGGAACAACAAAACAATCGTTACAGCAACCGAACATCAATGAGAGCTGACGCTCTGCAGACTGGAGACCTCAGCCTCACTCTGAGGAACCCTACAGTCTCTGACAGTGGAACCTACACCTGCACCACCCGCAGGTTTGGACGAGATCAGACCAAGATCCATGTGCAGCTGAAGGTCACAGGTCAGTGATGTAGCTAGAGGTCAGAGTCATAGTAAACACTGATGTGAATTCATTAAAATATGTTTTATATGTTTGTGTTGATTACAGAACCTCCTCCTCCAGCCTGGACTAAAGTTCTACCTGGTATCCTGGTTCCTGTGCTTCTCCTGGCTGCTGGATTTGGTGTCTTCATGTATTATAGATATAAAATTATGAAGAGCAGAAAAGGTGAGTGTGTGACTGTGTGTGTTATTGGATCACACCATGAAAAACCAGTGAGTGCCTCCTCTTCAGAACCAGTTTGAATCGGTTTTTCAAACCTGAAGGTTTCATGTGGATTTCTGCTGTACTTGCAGAGTTAGGAGGGCTCAAAAAGATGGAAAAGTAACAAAAATAAAATAAGGGTCAATTCCTGACCCCAGCCTGTGTACTCCACGGGCTTACAGACTTTTCATGGCTTTATTAGATATACTCAGGTGATATTTAAACATGCTTTAAACTCATTCACTGAGACCAAGTTCAGAGGTTTGAGGTCCTTTTGTAATTTGTTCCATGTAGAAGGAAAAGCAAACTGCAAGGCTGTTCTGCCTGCATCAGTCCTGACCTTTGGAAGAGACAATTACAAACAGTTGTGGAACCTCACAGTCCAAGGACCTGAACTCTTCTGTTGCATGCATGGAAGCAGATCTAATGCACACTTGTATACATTGGGGAAAATAAGTATTTGATACAGAGACGATTTTATTAGTTTTCCCACTTACAAAGGATGAAGAGGTCTGTAATTTTTATTGTAGGTACACTTCAACTGTGACAGACAGAATCGGAAAAAAAAAGATCCAGAAAATCACATTGTATGATTTTTAAATAATCAATTTGCATTTGATTGCATGAAATAAGTATTTGATACAATAGAAAACAGAACTTAATATTTGGTACAGAAACCTTTGTCTGCAATTACAGAGGTCAGATATTTCCTGTAGTTCTTGACCAAGTTTGCGCACACTGCAGCAGGACTTTGGCCCACTCCTCCATACAGATCTTCTCCAGATCTTTCAGGTTTCTGGGCTGTCACTGGGCAACACTGAGCTTCATCTCCCTCCAAAGATTTTCTGTTGGGTTTAGGTCTGGAAACTGGCTAGGGCACTCCAGGACCTTGAAATGCTTCTTACCGAGCCACTCCTTAGTTGCCCTGGCTGTGTGTTTGTTGGAAAAACTCTGGAATTTTATCAAGATCAAGCCCACACAATCAGCTTCAGAGTTTTATTTCCTTGCAAGGAAAGGAGGACCTTGCATTCAATTGTGCGAACCGATCACAGGCTTCACAGGTTCATGGAGGCACTCTCTATTTTTAAGAAGCAATCAAACATTTTTATGCATGTAGTCACACACATGCACAAACAGAGAAGAAATAAAACGCACAAAATGAAAGTTTCACTTTGACGTGATCTACAAACTGACATTATTATAACCCCTCACCTCTATCAACTCTCTCTGTAACAAAGTACACAAATATGTAACTGAGACAGGTCAAACGAAGGCCTCCAGACTGTGGTTAGGCATTTCTAGGTATTTTAAAAGAAACACACTTTGTACAAAGGTCACTGAAAAGTTCATAGAAAGGTTCATCTTCACATCTCAGGTTATCATTACAATGAGCAGCATAAGCATAATTATTATAAAGAGTGGGCGTCATAATAATACAGGGCTTATTTTTCCTACAGTGTTTTGGGTCATTGCTGGAAAACCCAGCCATGACCCATCTTCACTGTTCTTACTGAGGGAAGGAGGTTGTTGGCAATGATCTCATGATACATGACCCCATCCATCCTCCCTTCAATACGGTGCAGTTGTCCTGTCCCCTTTGAAGAAAAGCACCCCAAAGTATGATGTTTCCACCCCCGTGCTCCATGGTTGGGGCGGTGTTCTCGGGGTGGTACTCATCCTTCTTCACTGTAAACCCAGATGAGTTGAATCTACTTTTTTTTAAAAAAGGTAACTTGTTGCCTTAATTTTTTTTAAGTAATGAAACATTAGTTGAATGAGTGCAGTGGACTATGTTCAATGTACTTGAGGCCCTTTTGGAATGGAATGAAAGATCTAAGTTGGATGTACTAATAACAGAGTTTCAGTAACTGAAGATACTTAGTTTAAACAGTCATTCACCGCCCATTTATTCAACTCAGCTTATTAAGCAAGCACTACTCCATTACCTAAATTGTATGTTCTAATGCCCACATGCACCACATGACCTCCCATGCCTCCTCTGAATCATCCAGATGGTCACTGGTGAACTTCAAATGGGCCTGGACATTTGCTGGCATGAGCTGGGGGATCTCCGCAGGATTTTAATCTATGATAGCAAAGTATATTACTAATGGTCATCTTTGAGACTGTGGTCCCAGCTCTGCAGGTCATTGATCAGGTCTCCCCGTGAAGTTCTGGGCTTCTCAGAATCATCCTTACTCCAGGAGGTGAGATCTTGCATGGCGCTCCAGACTGAGGAAGACTGACAGTCATCTTGTGTTTCTTCCATTTTCTAATAATTGTAATAACTCTAACAGCTGTTGCCTTCTCACTAAGCTGCTTGCCTGTTGTCCTGTAGCCCATCCCAGCCTTGTGCAGGTCTATAATTGTGTCCCTGGTGTCCTTAGACAGCTGTTTGGTCTTGGGCTGGTGGGAGAGGTTTGAGTGGGAGTGATTGTGTGTCCACACACTCAATCAATTACCTGTATAAAAGGTGTCTTATATACAGGTAACAAGTTCAAACTGGTGCAATTAATACAGGTAATTAGTGCAGAATGGGAGGGCTTCTTAAAGAGGAGCTAACAGGTCTGTGAGAGCCAGAATAGCTGCTGGTGTGTTGCTGATCAAATACTTATTTCAGACAAAAAAATGCAAACACAGAGGAGCTGAACTGAGACAAAACTCAAACTGACAGGAGGCCAAGACAAAACCACACCTCCATGAGGGAGAACATGACAGAGAACAGAGGGAACAGGGAACATGAGACTGTCAAAATGAAACAAGAACACCTAATAAGGTACGTGCAGACTCAACACGGGGCTGACACAGAGGAAAACTAAACAGGGACCAAGGTACAGGGAACAGACAAAGAAACCCAGACGCAGGGGAGAGAGGGACAACGGGAACTAGGAAACCACAACTGATAAAGTCACAACTAAAATGAACAATGAAAACCAAAACAAACTAGGAAATAACAATGTAGTCAAAACAGAGCTAAACACAAAATGCTGCCCACACGGCCCAGGACATGACAAAGTGACTATTTAAAAGTCATAAAATGTTATTTTCTGGATTATTATTATTGTTTTAGATTCTGTGTCTCACAGTTGTGTTCCTACAATTCAAAATTACAGACCTCCATTCTTTGTAGGTGGGAAAACTCAGCAGAGTATCAAATACTTATTTTCACCTCTGTATAAGAACCACCAGTGTTTGAATCTGTGACCATACAGGGAATGTTGGTACAGCAAACAGTGATGGGTGAGAGATCAAAGTTTGTGATAACTGTAATGCTCTGTGATACACAGTGTCCAAATTATGTAGACTCTGATTCCGAGGTGCCGGTGCTCATGCCATTGCTGGTGTCGGTTTTAATGACCTGTGTTTTTTTGGTACGTAATTTCAAGGATCCCCATGCTCTTTTGGCTGAAAATCCAAACTCAATTAAAATCAAAATTTCCCAAAAAATCACTGGGATGAGCAGGTTCCAGTGCAGGCTGTTTATTAGACATCCTGATTACACAAAACACAGACAGTTACATAGATAAAACTACGATACGCACAAAGAGAGAAGAGACTGAGAAAGGAAGAAGAAGACAGTAAAGGGAAGAGCAAAAGGAAAGAGAGCTTGCCTTTGACCCTTCCTAATTTTACAAAAAGTCTCAACCCCTGAAACATGAACCCAACTCTGCCAACTCTCGTCCCACATGAACTAAAGAAGCATACATTACCAGGGTAGCTCGATGGTTTACAACAGCTCGGGCAGGTGTCACAGTGAAGGATCAGTGAGTATTAAAAGCTCTGCTAATTACAAAAACACAGGCATGTCTGCAGAACTCCACTTTTGGAGCCTATCTGTCCTAAGACTTCCTCAAATACAATCAGGGATGTTCCTGGGTCCCACCGAGGCCTCAAAAAAGATATAACAGGCTTTACCTTTACCCCAGTAACCTTAAAGCACACAGTGTTCATTGATCCAGTGTGTGTATGACTAATATACTTCAATATGTGACATAAACATAGTGACAGTAAATACCATTATAAACGTGATAAAAATGACCAACATTTTCCACCGCACATTGTGAACTGCTCCTTTATGTATGAGTGTGGGCGGGTCCTCGTCCAGACAGGAAGCCAACCAAACTACTGCAGCATGTGTGTGCAGCACAGAGGGAAACACACACAGAGATCAGAGCAAGATTACAAGTACGCACTTTGTGTCCTTTTCTCTGTGATATGAACTGATACAAAGTTCAGCCTCAGAGCCCAACCTGATTCACAGCTGTGAAACACTTTACTCCTGTAACACACTGTTGAAAACTATGAGCTGCTCGTTTTACTTGGTTTCTGCATGTTTGTTTATCAAACAGGAATGACACAACAACGGAATAACCAGTTCAATTATTAAATTTAATGAAGCCAATTTAAACACGTTTACAGATTAATCGGGGTCAGGGCTAAGTACCATGCTCAGTGTGGTACTGATCAGACTCTCTCCTTTCATATAGTCAGAGCTTATCAATCTTGGTTACATGGTCATATAAAACAAGCTCTGGAAAACAGAGAAGTTCAGCAGCTGAGTGTTCAGATGACCTCAGAGTCTCCCTTTATCGTTGCTTTGGTCTCCATCACTGGCTGACCGTTGCTGAGACAGAGTACTTGCGTCTGTTGTGGATAATCTGTTAGGGTTAGGGTTAGCCATTCTGTTTGGCTCACACCAAACATTATGTACTTCTGTGTCCTTAATCGATTATGTTTATTGTCTAAGACAAGTTTCTCAGGCAAATAAATGTAAAGATGGTAAATGCAAACATACCATGAGTATATCTGAAACTTCATTAAAAACTCATTTCCTTCATACACACCATGCAGTGAAACAGTGGTAGGAAACTTTATATTGAGACGGCAGGGTCACGCCCTTCTGCTGCTTCTGTCACACATGGTTGGTTCCAGACCAGCTAGCTTGCGGGGCTGGAGTTGACCCCGTTATTAGCCAAGCACCGAGTTCATTTGCGGTGGAAAAAACCACTGAACGGTTCCAGCACTTGGCACCGGCACTGTGTCAGTGGGAAAGGAGCTATAGTGAGCTTCTCCCTCACTCTGGGAAACACAGCAGCTGGACCTTCAGCTCACAGACATGCTGTGTGACAAACTGCACACAAACAATTTGTGTGATATTTGTTGAGCAGTTAGAAGTGTTGTATTTGAAATTACCTGCAGTAGCATGTTACTCTTTATGGTCCACTTCTGCAGTGCTAGCTAGATGCTAAAGTACCATAACCACACCCACTCCAGCCTGAGTACAGTGCTGGCAAAAACATGTAAATGATACACCAATTATATGTCTTTTCCATTTCATGTCTTTGGGATAAGCACCGATAATAGAAACATCAATGCAACAGGCTTTTATGTGTTATTGTTCCTCCATTTAGTCTCAGATCCTTGGATGTTTCACAGCATAGTGACTGGAAATCAAAATTCTCCCAGATGTTACACCTAAAGTAACGAGTCTGTTTGAAAAATGTAAAGAGCAGGAAGTCCAGAAGTTTGTATAAAAATGAAGGCCAGTATTCAAGTAAGACGTCAGTACAGACACAGATGCAACATGAAGGCCATCATCCAAAGTGATAGGGCGATCAGGCAGACGCAATAACCAATTTGTAATATAAAATATATGGCTGTGTTTCTTGTGATAACCACACAGGTTTGCAGCTGTTCAGTCAGCTTCATTTGAGTCAGTGTTGAGAAAAAAACAACCAATAAATTAAAAAACAAAACTTTGCAGTGAGGTACAGTGGATAAGGCAGAAGATGAATCTAAAATTTTCATGTCACCTATCAATGATATTGTTAATGTTTTTTTTAATATCAAGTCGTCATATTTTATTCAGTAGGTTCAGAACTGTCACTTATAATCACAATTGTCTAATACATCATGCTTGAGATTATTTATTCAAATGAAAACCAGCAGGAGCGTAGAGCAGGTTACGGAGAAGGTTTTGCTGGTTTTGCCTCAAAACTAAATATTGTTTATTAAAATGTAGGTAAATTACTACATTTATATTTTTGCAAAACAAGAAAAAGCACCTCACCATGGCCTGTAAAATGAAATTAATAAAGACCAGAGTTTGGCTCTTAAACCAGAACATGATCAAAGCAGCTCTGTTAAAGGAGCAGGAACACAGGAACCAATGAGGAACCACCAAGAACTGGAGACCTCAGTCTGAGCCTGAAGCAGGAGTGAAGAGCTGGAGGATCACACTCACTGACTGATGTCTGTCTGCCTCATGTTCTCCTCTGTTCTCCTCTCAGACTATCCATTGGAGATGGTGGTGGTAATAAAGGAGGAGAAGTCTGTCCTGCTGCCCTTTAAATTCACAGAAGATCTTCCTCAGGACGTCAGAGTGGAGTGGAAACACAGAAACATGAAGGTCCATGAGTATCAGAGCAACCCACACCAACCTCTGCTACAGGACCAGGATTACAGAGATCGCACAGAGATGAATGAAGATCCACTGAGAGCTAAAGACCTCAGTCTGACACTGAGAGACCCCCAACTTAGTGACCATGGTGGCTACACCTGCACCGTCTACAACAAGGGTGGAGACGTCCTGCTGCAGAAAGTAGTGTCACTGAATATGGCAGGTGAGAAAAAAAGCTGTTTGTCCTCAGTCTGAATCCAACATGTTGAAGCTGTGAGATGATGGAGGATCACCATCACTGACACCTTTTGATCAAATATAAAATTGATAAAGAAAGATTTAAACCAAAGCTTTAAAATAGAGAGTGTGTCTGTCTCCTGAATCCAAACTGAGAGCTAAGGATCTCCCTCACTGACCTCTTTGTGTCTGCTTCATGTCCTCCTCTCAGCTCCTGATGTTCAGATGGTGGAAACAGTTAAAGGGGTGCAGTCTGTCGTGCTGCCATTTAAAGCTTCAGTCAGCAACCCTGAGGATGTGACAGTGGAGTGGAAACACAAAGAGAAGAAAGTCCACGAGTATCAGAGAGGACAAAACCAGTCTCACATACAAGGACGCTCAGAGATGAAGAAAGAGCAAATAAATACTGGAGACCTCAGTCTGACCCTGAAAGACCTCCAACTTACTGACAGTGGAGTCTACACCTGCACCGTCTGCAACAAGGATGGACTCATGCTGCTACAGAAATAGTGACTCTCAGGGTCAGAGGTGAGTGTAATGTTCCCCTAAAGAGTCCGGGGTGGGGGGGGATATGGCGACAGGCTGCTATCACCTTATAAAAAAGAAAAAAAAGTACAGAGTCATTCAACAAATGAAGAACATAAGATAAGAGGCCTCACTCACACAAACACCATACTCTCCACAAAGCAGGAGTAAACAGCTGCAACACACACAGTTCACAGGCTGTTACACAAAGACACTCTCTGTAATCACCAGCTGAGCTCTCCTCTCTGGCCTTAAGTACTCCAGCTGGATTAGCTGACTCAGCTGTACCAGAAGGGGTGGAACCAAGGCTGGAGAGAGCAAGCCACACCCAGTGGGTCAGGAAGTCACAGCAGGTCCTGCTAAGGAGTAACAAACAGCTGTTTGTCCTCAATGAGTGAAAACAGGAGTGAAGAGCTGCTGGTTCCACAGCAGAGGAGATGATGGAGGATCACCCTCACTGACATCTCTCATTGTTTCAGTCTCTACAGCTCATGTTCTGCTTTGTTCTCCTCACAGACTACCAGGCAGGGGTGGTGGAGGTGACACAGGGCCAGAAGTCTGTCCTGATGCCGTTTAAAATCACAGACGAGCTTCCTCCAGATGTCAAAGTGCAGTGGAGACTCACTCACCCTGAAGACAAGATGGTCCTCTTGTATGACAGCAGCCAGAAACAGCCTCTCTCACAGGATCAGGTTTATGGAGGCCGCACAGAGATGCCTGACAATGCCCTGAGAGATAAAGACTTCAGTCTGACCCTGAAACACCTCCAACTTACTGACAGTGGAGTCTACACCTGCACCGTCTGCAACAAGGATGGACTCATGCTGCTACAGAAATCAGTGACTCTCAGTGTCAGAGGTGAGTGGAACAGCTGTTTGTCTTAAATCAGGACTGAAGTGAGTTCAGAGTATCCAGGTTTCTCTGTTTCCTGGAGTCAGCCTCACACTGATGATCAGGATAGATGGTCACATGAAAGGGGCGGAGCTGATAGCATCTGACCAATCAAAAGGGGCGTTTCATGTGTCATGATGAGCCCTATGAGTGCTGTCTGCTTCATTTAGAGAGGAAATGATGAACAAAGTGTTTGGATGCACATTTATACACATACAGATTATGAAATGAGCTCACTGTGTGTGAGTGTGTTCATAGCTGCTTATTTCAGTTCATGGCTCACTCAGACACTCACTGCTTCTTAGGTCACTCTTTAGTGTGAGCTCTTCTAAAGTGAGGACCATCTGAGCCTCACAGAGCAATCAGACATGATACTGAAGGTCAGCAGGAGCTCCACACTCACACCAGACTGAGAGCACACACACAGGAAGCACACTAATCATACACAACACACACATCTCCTACACTCTCAGTCAGGACCAAGGGCAGTTTGGTAGTTTTGTTACTATAAAATTATTATAGTTTCAAAACAAATGTCTTAATAACTTTGACCTAAACTAGTGTGTGACATCACAGAGAGCAGATTTCTCCCATATTGGCTTCTCTTCATTGGCTCCCTGTTAAATCTAGAGTAGAATTTAAAATCCTTCTCCTAACATACAAGGTCTTGAATAATCAGGCCCCATCTTATCTCAAAGACCTCATAGTACCGTATCACCCCAATAGAGCACTTTGCTCTCAGACTGCTGGCTTACTTGTGGTTCCTAGGATACTTAAAAGTAGAATGGGAGGCAGAGCCTTCAGCTTTCAGGCCCCTCTTCTGTGGAACCAGCTCCCAGCTTGGATTCAGGAGACAGACACCCTCTCTATTTTTAAGATTAGGCTTAAAACTTTCCTTTATGATCAAGCTTATAGTTAGGGCTGGATCAGACGACCCTGAACCACCCCTTAGTTATGCTGCTATAGGCCTAGGCTGCTGAGGGGGGTCCCATAATGCACTGTTTCTTCTCATTCACCTTTATTTACTTGTTTATACTTCACTCTGTATTTAATCATTATTATTAATCTCTGTCTCTCTTCCACAGCATGTCTTTTGTCCTGTCTCTCTCCCCTCAGCCCCAACCGGTCACAGCAGATGACTGCCCCTCCCTGAGCCTGGTTCTGCTGGAGGTTTCTTCCTGTTAAAAGGGAGTTTTTCCTTCCCACTGTCGCCAAGTGCTTGCTCATAGGGGGTCGTTTTGACTGTTGGGTTTTCTCTGTGTTATTGTAGGGTCATTACCCACAATACAAAGCGCCTTGAGGCGACTGTTTGTTGTGATTTGGTGCTATATAAATAAAATTGAATTGATTGAAGTTCCACACTTGTAATTTTCACATTAACCAGCAGTGATGGTATGTGTATTTTAGCAGTTTGTATGAGTCTTAATGGACTTGAGAAAAATATTCCACATGAAATGAAAACAGCAGGAGGGTTAAATCTGTCCTCTGCTATATGCCTTCATAAGAAAATAATCAAAAAGTATCAAAATGAGACTTAATCTCATAAAATAATACAAACCAAATATTTCACACAGTTCAAACTAAACTAAAAACAGAAAAAGCACTCTGGGAGCTCCCTGAAACTAAAGTGAATTGAAAAGAAACAAAATAAAAATAAGATATTCAGAAAAGGCAAAACTGTGGTGGCTCAGCAGGGGAACGAGTGACCATTTGTACTGCATATGGTGCAGGTGACCTGCTGCCCCTTTCTGTCTCTCTATCCAAAAAATATGTTGTCATGGTCCCTGGCAGTGATGCCTTTTTTTTGTTTCCTACCTCTGTTCCTCCCCCTTGTGTGTGGCTGTGCGTTGGTGGGCGCGGTTTTGGCTGGTGTCTCCTCCCCCTCCCTCGATCAGCTGCTCTCACCTGTGTCTGATCATCTTGTTGTCCAGCTCTACTTAAGCGGGCAGCAGGCTTCCACCCGTCGCTGGATCGTTGACTGAGAACCAGTTAGTTTCGGCCACCATCTAACGTGTTTTCACCTATGTTTCCGCTGTGACTTACCTGAGTTGTCTTTTGTACAGATTCCTCCCCAGTCGAGTGGAAGCCCACCTGGAACCCGCAGCTCCGTCACCTGCCGACGTCCACCGAACGGCCCGCTCCTCACACCACCCCCCTCCCGGAGCCCTCACCATCTCGTTCATTCCCGGAGTTCCCCCCTTTTTCCCTCTACTCCCCAAACCCGCCTGCCCCAGTCACTGTGAATAAAAACTGTGCACTAAACCGATTCCTCCGCCTCTGCTTTGGGTCCTCAGCACCTCACCCGTGACAGAACGATCCAGCCACAAGGATGGACTCAGCAGACGCCAACCCCGTTAACCGGACGTTGGCGATCCAGGAGGAAACTCTTCAGCGGCACGAACATATGCTCCGTCTGATAAGCAGCCAGTTGGGAGCCACCACACAGCAACTGGCAGATCTCAGAGGTATGCTGGAAACCGCCGTTTCCTCTACGCCTCCCCTTTCCTCTCCCCGGCCGCCTCCGGCGTCTCCATCAGCGGTCGGCGCCGCCGCCCTCCCTGCGCCCCCCGACACCACCGAAAGAGCCTTACCGACGCCTGAAGTCTTCTCCGGTGAGTTGGATAAGTGTGGCGGTTTTCTTACCCAGTGTTCGCTGGTGTTCAGGCAGCAGCCGAGGGCGTTTGCCTCGGATAGCTCCAGGATAGGCTATATGGTCAATTTGCTAAGGGGCAGAGCCCTGGGCTGGGGGCAGGTTGTGTTGCAGGCCAATCCTAACCTGTCGTATGCCGAGTTTCTGTCGAAGTTCAAAGGAGTGTTCGCTAAAGGAACGAGCCCGGATGCGGCGGCGCACAGGCTGATGAGTGCGAGACAGGGGAGGCGGCGCGTCGCTGACTTCTCCGTGGACTTCCGCATCTTGGCCGAGGAGGCGGGATGGGAGGAGAAGGCCCTCCGTGGAGTGTTTCTGAACTGCCTCTGTGATGAGTTAAAATATGAGTTGGCCACGAGAGACCTGCCCGAATCACTGGAGGCAGTGATTTCAGTGTGTATTCGCCTGGACGACAGCATGAGAGAGCGCCGTCGTCCCCGGGACTACAGCCCCCGTCCTGCTTTTCGCCGTGTACTTCCGGGTGGGAGCAGGGGCACCGCGGAAGAGGACAGCGGAGACGACGCCGCCCCTGGCGGCCCGGAGGAGCAACCCATGCAACT
The DNA here is from genome assembly GCA_024447675.2 of Pterophyllum scalare. Lineage (NCBI taxonomy): Eukaryota > Metazoa > Chordata > Actinopteri > Cichliformes > Cichlidae > Pterophyllum > Pterophyllum scalare. The sequence continues at coordinate 7,325 of JAMQGT020012458.1, read as the reverse complement.
CGGGCGGGCCCGGCTGACGGCGGCGGAGCGGAGAAGAAGGCTGGCGGAGGGTGAGTGTTTATATTGTGGAAAGAGGGGACACTTTATCGACACCTGCCCGGTCCGGCCAAAAGGGCGGGCCCGTCAGTAAAGGTGGGGCACCTGGCGGGCAAGATCAATGACTATTCCCCCCCACCTAGATTGCTTCTCCCTGCCAGACTTAACCTCCCACGCATGAGCCACTCTGTTCAGGCGTTAATCGACTCCGGAGCAGAACAGAACCTAATAGACCGGGACCTGGCCCTAGCACTGAAATTGCCGCTACTCAAACTCCCCGAACCCCTCCGGGTCTCCGCCCTCAATGGCGACGAGTTGTCTGTTATCACTCACAAGACGCAGTTGGTTTCACTCACTCTCTCTGGCAACCATTCTGAACGTCTAACGCTCTATCTTTTTGAGTCCCCTCAAACTCCCATAATCCTCGGCTACCCTTGGCTGCACCAACATAATCCCTGCATTGATTGGGCCAAGCGTAACATCTCGGGTTGGAGTGCCTGGTGCCACCAGCAGTGTCTGACGTCAGCCATCCCAGCTGTAGAGCCCTCTCCCTCTACTTCTGAACCTGTGGCACCTGATCTAACTGCTATCCCTTCTGAGTACCATGACCTGGCCAAAGTGTTCAGTAAGGATTTGGCTCTCTCTCTGCCCCCACACCGTCCGTATGACTGCGCTATCGACTTGCTGCCAGGAGCCCCTCTGCCCTCCAGTCGCCTCTACAGTCTGTCTAAACCGGAGCGGGATGCCATGGAAAAGTACATCACGGACGCTCGAACAGCCGGCCTCATTAGACCCTCCTCATCCCCCCTTGGCGCGGGGTTTTTCTTTGTTGGAAAGAAGATAAACCCTCCGGCCGTGTATTGACTTCCGTGGGCTAAATAAGATCACCGTTAAGAATAAATACCCTCTGCCCTTACTAACCTCTGCCTTTGAACTCCTGCAGGGGGCGACCGTTTTTTCCAAGCTCGACCTCCGTAACGCCTACCACCTGGTGAGAATACGTGAGGGAGATGAATGGAAGACGGCCTTCAATACGCACCTCGGCCATTTCGAATACCTGGTCATGCCCTTTGGCCTAACAAACGCCCCCGCGGTGTTTCAGGCTCTGGTCAATGATGTTCTCCGCGACTTCATCAACCACTTTGTTTTCGTTTATCTCGATGATATTCTGATTTTTTCCAGATCGTTGCAGGAACACCACGGGCATGTACGTCGGGTCCTCCAGAGGCTCCTTGAGAACCGTCTGTACGTAAAAGGCGAGAAATGTGAGTTCCACGTAGACTCCATTCCGTTCCTGGGTTTTATCATAGAGAAAGGGCGGATAAGGGCAGACCCAGCCAAGGTCAAGGCAGTTCTGGATTGGCCCGAACCAGCTGATAGGAAACAGCTGCAAAGGTTTCTGGGGTTTGCAAACTTCTATCGACGCTTCATCAAGGGCTTCAGTAAAATAACCCTGCCTCTGACTTCTCTCACCTCTCCCAAGCTTCCTTTCCAGTGGAGCCCACCAGCGGCCACAGCTTTCAAACTCCTAAAGGTTCGTTTCGCCTCGGCACCTGTGCTCATACAGCCGGATCTCTCTGAACCGTTCATTGTGGAGGTCGACGCGTCTGACACAGGAGTAGGGGCAGTGCTCTCCCAGCAAGCAGGAGGTAAGACGCGGCCCTGTGCCTTTTTCTCTCGCCGCCTCTCCCCTGCAGAACGGAACTATGACGTGGGGGACCGAGAGCTGCTAGCCATCAAGCTGGCCCTGGAGGAGTGGAGGCATTGGCTCGAGGGGGCTACTCACCCCTTTCTTGTCTGGACCGACCATAAGAATCTGGCTTACCTCCGGTCCGCCAAGCGCCTGAACGCCCGGCAAGCCAGGTGGGCCTTGTTCTTTGCTCGCTTTGACTTTACCATCTCTTACAGGCCCGGTTCCCGCAATGGCAAGCCTGACGCCCTGTCCCGTCAATTCTCCTCCTCCGAGCATCCCACTCCGCCTGACTTCGTCCTACCCGCCTCCTGTATTGTGGGCTCAGTCACCTGGGAGATCGAGTCACTGATCCGAACCGCCCAACAGGCCGACCCAGACCCCGGCACCGGACCGCCCAACCGCCTCTACGTCCCCAGTCAGGTCAGGGCTCAAGTGTTGCAATGGGCTCACACTGCCAGATTCACCTGTCACCCTGGAATCCAGCGAACCATCTCATTTCTGCGGCGGTTCTTCTGGTGGCCAGCCCTAGTCAAGGACGCTCGCGAATATGTGACAGCATGCGCTACCTGTGTGCAGAACAAGGCCTCCAACTCACCCCCCTCAGGTTCTCTGCGGCCCCTTCCTACCCCAAAACGGCCCTGGTCCCACATAGCCTTGGATTTTGTGACAGGCCTCCCTCCATCCAGCGGTAACACTACCATCCTAACGATCATAGACCGGTTCTCCAAGGCTGCTCACTTCATTGCACTTCCCAAACTGCCCTCTGCTTTGGAGACTGCGCGGCTCCTAACCGACAACGTGTTTCGCTTACACGGGATCCCGGAGGACATTGTCTCTGATCGAGGGCCCCAGTTCACATCACGGGTTTGGAAGGAGTTCTGCTCGGCCCTCGGCGCCCAGGTGAGCCTCTCTTCTGGTTTTCATCCCCAGACGAATGGCCAAGCAGAACGGGCCAACCAGGAGCTGGAAGCGGCTCTCCGCTGTGTGGCGTCCACCAACCAGTCCACATGGAGCTCCCAACTAGCCTGGGTGGAATACGCCCACAACTCCATGGTCTCCAGCGCCACCGGCATGTCCCCCTTCGAAGCCTCTTTGGGGTTCCAGCCACCTCTGTTACCGGCCATCGAGGAGGATCTGTCTGTCCCCTCCGTCCAGCATCACCTTCGTCGCTGCCGACGGGTCTGGAGAGCCGCTCGTGCTGCACTCCTCAGGACCAAGGAACAGAACAAGCGGCTGGCTGATCGCCACCGGACCCCAGCACCCGACTATCAACCAGGCCAAAAGGTATGGCTCTCCACTAGACACGTCCCACTCCGAACAGAGTCCAAGAAACTGTCTCCCACCTTTATTGGACCGTTTGAAATAGACTCTGTGATCAACCCGGTGTCTGTTCGCCTGAAGCTACCGCGCACCATGCGCATCCACAATGCGTTCCATGTTTCCCAAATCAAACCTGTCTCCTCCAGTCCCCTGTGCCCGCCTCCAGGTGCTCCGCCTCCCGCTCGGCTGGTCGGTGGCCAACGGGTTTACACCATCTCCCGCATCATGGATGCCCGCCGCCGCGGCCGTGGTTTCCAGTTCTTGGTGGATTGGGCTGGGTACGGACCCGAAGAACGCTCCTGGGTGTCCCAGTCTGACATCCTGGACAAGGATTTGGTTCGGGCTTTTCGTCGGCGGCACCCTGAGAAGTTTGGGTCGCCGGGTGGCTCCCGTTGAGGGGGGGGTACTGTCATGGTCCCTGGCAGTGATGCCTTTTTTTGTTTCCTACCTCTGTTCCTCCCCCTTGTGTGTGGCTGTGCGTTGGTGGGCGCGGTTTTGGCTGGTGTCTCCTCCCCCTCCCTCGATCAGCTGCTCTCACCTGTGTCTGATCATCTTGTTGTCCAGCTCTACTTAAGCGGGCAGCAGGCTTCCACCCGTCGCTGGATCGTTGACTGAGAACCAGTTAGTTTCGGCCACCATCTAACGTGTTTTCACCTATGTTTCCGCTGTGACTTACCTGAGTTGTCTTTTGTACAGATTCCTCCCCAGTCGAGTGGAAGCCCACCTGGAACCCGCAGCTCCGTCACCTGCCGACGTCCACCGAACGGCCCGCTCCTCACACCACCCCCCTCCCGGAGCCCTCACCATCTCGTTCATTCCCGGAGTTCCCCCCTCTTTCCCTCTACTCCCCAAACCCGCCTGCCCCAGTCACTGTGAATAAAAACTGTGCACTAAACCGATTCCTCCGCCTCTGCTTTGGGTCCTCAGCACCTCACCCGTGACATATGTTTAAATAAAAATAATGGAAGAATTCGGCTTTTGATCAAATATAAAATTGATAAAGAAAGATTTAAACCAAAGCTTTAAAATAGAGAGTGTGTCTGTCTCCTGAATCCAAACTGAGAGCTGAGGATCTCCCTCACTGACCTCTTTGTGTCTGCTTCATGTCCTCCTCTCAGCTCCTGAGGTTCAGATGGTGGAAACAGTTAAAGGGGTGCAGTCTGTCGTGCTGCCATTTAAAGCTTCAGTCAGCAACCCTGAGGATGTGACAGTGGAGTGGAAACACCAAGAGAAGAAAGTCCACGAGTATCAGAGAGGACAAAACCAGTCTCACATAGAAGGACGCTCAGAGATGAAGAAAGAGCAAATAAATACTGGAGACCTCAGTCTGACCCTGAAAGACCTCCAACTTACTGACAGTGGAGTCTACACCTGCACCGTCTGCAACAAGGATGGACTCATGCTGCTACAGAAAGTAGTGACTCTCAGTGTCAGAGGTGAGTGGAACAGCTGTTTGTTCCTAATTTTAGGGTCTCTTTGTTCCTCTTAACTGAAAATTCAAAACCAATTAAATCCAAAGCTTCCAACAAACTCAGTGGGATGAGCAGGTTCCAGTGCAGGAGGTTTATTAGACATCTTAGTTACACAAAACTGAGACTAAAACCAAGCAGACAGGAACAAAGTTCAGACTAAGACACACAGAGAGAGGACAGAAACACAGAGACACAGACAGATGCAGAGACAGGAAGAGAAGAAGAAGAGGACAGGAAAGGGAGGAGCAACAACGTGAGACCCTGAGACAAAGAGAGGGACAACATTTAGATCTTAAACATGGGAATTACCTCCTAATTTACATAAAGTCTCAATACCTGACACCTGAACCCAACCAATCACCTGTTGAGGCTCTGCTGACTCCCTCATGGACTAAAGAAACAAACATCACCATGGTAACTCCATGGTTTCCATCAGCTGTCACAATGAAGGATCTTCTTTCTATTCAAACCTCTGATATGGAAACAGCTCTCTGACAGGCTGCACTTAGCCAGAATTTCTCCCTCATTAATCTATGTTTCAGAAACACAGGCGGGTCTGCAGAGCTCCACTTTGGAGCCTCAAATACAACATGAGGTCACAAAGATAATGTTACACAGAGATGTTCCTGCATATGAGTGACAGATATAACAGGCCTCACCTTTACCTCAGGAACCTTACAGCAGACACTGTTCATTAATCACGTGAGTGACACTGATATACTTTAATGCATGATATCAGAGTCAGATTTATTTATTTATTTATATTTGTTTACACACACAAGGATTTTGGTTCTGGTTGATGGTGTCTCTCTAGTCCTATACAGTGTCCTATAGTTCAACACTAATACTGTACTATATACAAATACAAATATAGGAAAAAATCAAATTAATAATAAAATAAAATAAAGTGTAGTGTGCGTTGTACTGTAACAACAATGCTGTCCAACATTTAGGCAATGTGTGTAGAGATCAGTGTTATTGATCAGCTGTTAATGAGTGTGATGGCATGAGGAAGGAAACAGTTTGTGTACAGTGATCTGGATCTCCTGCCTGAGGGAAGGAGCTGAAATAAAGTGTGCCCAGGATGTGAGCAGGCTGAGAGGATTTTCTCTGCCTGTTTCCTGGTTCTAGAAGTGTATAGGACCTGAAGGTTGGGCAGAGGAGCACCAATGATTTACTCAGCAGCTCTAAGAGCTCTCAGCACTCTGTTCCTGTCAGTTCTCCAGATTGTGATAGAAGAGCACAAGACAGGTTCAGTGATCGTGGAGTAGAAGTGCCTCCTGTGGCAGACCATAATTCCTCAGTTGATGCAGAAAGTACATCCTCTGTTGGGCCTTTTTGAGGATGGAGCTGATGTTGAACTCCCCTTTCAGGTCCTGAGAGATGGTGGTTCCCAGGAACTTGAAGGTCTTCACAGGCATCACAGAGCAGTCTATGATCAGATGCTATTAGATACATGTAATACTGAGGAGGATGAAAACTGACTTTAGGGACTCTCTGATACACTGAGGCTCCTTACAGTGTTACTTGTATAAGAAGCTCTAAAGCAAAATCACCCTCACTGACATCTCTCATTGTTTCAGTCTCTACAGCTCATGTTCTGCTTTGTTCTCCTCACAGACTACCAGGCAGGGGTGGTGGAGGTGACACAGGGCCAGAAGTCTGTCCTGATGCCGTTTAAAATCACAGACGAGCTTCCTCCAGATGTCAAAGTGCAGTGGAGACTCACTCACCCTGAAGACAAGATGGTCCTCTTGTATGACAGCAGCCAGAAACAGCCTCTCTCACAGGATCAGGTTTATGGAGGCCGCACAGAGATGCCTGACAATGTCCTGAGAGATAAAGACTTCAGTCTGACCCTGAAACACCTCGTTCTTACTGACAGTGGAGTCTACACCTGCACCGTCTGCAACAAGGATGGACTCATGCTGCTACAGAAATCAGTGTTTCTCAGGGTCAAAGGTGAGTGGAACAGCTGTTTGTCCTCATTACAATCCTCCATGAATAAGATCCAAGTCAAACAGCTCCTGGTGCATCATGGGAATGTGAGCTACAGAGTTTAACACATTTATCTGCCATAAAAACAAGGAAACAGAAATATTTTAGAAACTTGTTTCAAGCTAACAATAATATTGTTATTTATTAATCAAATAAAGTGAATTCATGTTTTTGTACCAAATCTGAGCGACACACTGGACGTCTGTGAGGAGTCAGAAATGAATCCATCATCAGATTCAAACACTAAAACTAATGTTTGTGTTCATAAATGTAAGTAAACACTAACTGTGCTGTGGCGTCTTCATCACAAATAATAATGGGCTTTATTTGATTTTCAGCTCTTCCTGTAAAACTGTCATTTTATAAACTCATGATAACAACAACAATTAGATTTGAGTTTAAGAAGATCATTGGATCAAAGAGCTCGTGCACACTGATGGATGGATCATTAAAATGATTTTGTTATCAATGCTGATAATTTAGTGTGTTTGAGTGAAGCTGAGAGTCGATCACATTAGAAATGCTCACACTGGGAACATTCAGGCAGAGCTGCTTTAAATCCTATTAAAATAATTACATTTGACTGATTATTGGAATAAATTATTGGAGCTAAGAGTCAAACAGCTTCTTGTCTTTGGTTCCTTCAAAGCTGCTCTGATAAACTGACTTGTGTCCATCTGATGATGCTGCTTTACAAACACGACTGCACCAAATTCTGATCCAACCTGTTTCCTGTTGTTTGTGTGGGGAGATGCAGTTTGTCTCAGTGATGTCATTCGATGAGCACTGAGTCGTAGGAACTCAGT
>JAMQGT020012457.1:0-100149 GCA_024447675.2 Pterophyllum scalare | reverse complement strand
GTGTTATATTTCACATATATACTCGTTCAGTTAGTATGCTACTTCAGTATTAATTTATGAGGTAGGAAATAAATTAAAACATTGAATGAGAAGGTGTGTCCAAACTTTTGACTGGTACTGTATATTGTCACAGTACTGTCCCCTACTGTGTCAACAGCCTCTTGTCCCCATTCCCTTCTACATTCAAGTCATCCCAAGTCATCATGGGTAATCACACATGAAATGATGCCACAGGCCAACTCTGTTTGTGTCCAGACCATGTTCTGCAATCTATCTCACTTCTGCCTTTTCCTTTCCACCTCGACCCCCTTACCATCACCTCCTTCTGTCTCCAGACAGTTTCCATCTGAATTCAGTCTGTCACTGTCTCCTCTGCATCACATCCCATTTCCCTCTGCAGGACACTACCAACCCACCATCTATTATAGATGAGCTCACTGGAATTGGCTTCAAATTCAATCTGCCTACTGCTACCATTCATGGTTAAACACAACCATTGATAGTTTGTGTGTGTGTGTTTGTGTGTGTGTACATGTCTGGCATACATCATCAATATTAGCTCAGCTTTTTTAGTTCTATTCAAACTCTTTTTTTATTTAGTTATGTAACAGTCCACATGGCCTTGTCCCTTAGTCATTTCTTTAGTGTCTGTTGAGATAAATTAACCTCACTGTAGTTTCTCCTTCCTTCATTCATGGAATAAACAGCCTGCAGTAAAAGCTTTTAACTTTGCATCAGCTTTCAGAGGAAAACACAAAACAGAAGCACAAGAAACTCATAAAACTACATTGTGTACCATGGCACCTTAGCCTTGAGAAAATGACCCATAATTCCCTGCCACCTTTTGTTGTTCCTTTCTAAAAGAGAGACCCACCCTTCCTCCCTGCATCCCTCCCTCTGCGTTGTGCTCTCTCTCTCTCTCTCTCTTCCTCTCCTTTGGTTCTCTTGCACACTTGCCCAGTCACACAGACACCAGCGCACATCTAAAGGTTGTGGGAGCCGCAGCATGCGTTAGCATTTTTCCAGAGACCTGCTGCTTTCTGACTTCTCACCGCCCAGCTTTGCCTGCTGCAGAACTACACCTAAATAACCAACAAGCAACATGTTCCGACGCACTAAAAGGTACACCAAGAGGCTCGAGACAGAGTAGAGATGATTCAGTCTCTGTGTTGAAGGGTGTGGTAGGACTGGCTATCTGTTTCATCTCCCTGATGTTCTGTCCTTTTTCTTCTTGCCTACAGTTTCTGCAGTATACAGATTTAGAAACGAATTTTCTCTGATTTACAAACTGCTTTTACTGTTCTTGCATGCAGCCTGCATGTATTTCAGTTTATGAAGTCTTGCCAATAGAAGCAGTGGAATAATTAAAAGTTGCTTAAGATGCTGTCATAGTTTGCTGTTAAAGAGAAATGCAATATAATCAATTTAATGTCAAACCACCTAAAATATCAATTTGCTTCAGTGTAGTCTTTACACATTTGTGCACTGTTCATCTGCACTGGGTTGCCATGAATTTCTGTCCATTCATTGTGGTCAGAGGATGACTCCTACTGACTTTCCTCATCTCCTGAACTTTCATCTGCAGCACAAACAAGTCAGCGTTGCCACACTGGCAATTACTTCCTGTTTAGCCTCAAGTGACACTGACTTAAATCATATCATCAAAGTCAATCAGTCAGGGATTGCACTAGATTAGATCAGCCAGACAAATGGTCTTATCTGACTGGATGTATTGCTGTCAGGCAACTGATGGGCATTTGAAGAAGTAGATTTAGGTGTGGATGTGAGCATGAATGGCTGCATGTCCATTTTAGCCCTCCCATAGATTGATGATTTGTCTAGGGTGTCCCCACCTTTCCTCCGAGTGGGCTGGGACAAGCATCAGCCCCGCCATGACTTTGAATTGATTAAGGGGAAGAACATGGATGGATGGATTTGGTTGAATGTTTTTCTGCAGCCCCCCCCCAAAAAAATTGCTTTGTTGCAATTAACAGGTAGTTTTAGCTATTTTTTTAAAGACATATTTTTTAGCCTTTTTGCCTTTATTGAATATTGAACAGTGAAGATAGACAGGAAAGTGGAGCAGAGAGACAGAGAGAGAGAGAGAGACAGAGAGAGAGGGAAAGGGCCGTAGGGTGGTTTCAAACCCAGACCATATGCAGCATATGTGGTTGCCTGTTCACCCACCGAGCCCCACTGGTGCCCGGTTTTAATGAGTTTTAAAAAGTATTGTAAAAAAGAATCGTAATTTTGCATTCCTGATTGAAAGCCGGCCTCTGTAACCACCTAAAAAGAAATGGTTAATACAAATTCAGAAAATAGTCTCGGAGCTCAGCGTGACTACAGCACAGTCTTTGTTTTGTTTAACTCCAAATGTCCAAATGATAATGATTATTCAAAAAGCTGCAAATTTACATATTTAAAGGGATTGAACAAGAAAATTTGAGTATTTTATCTATTTTCCATAATAAATATATATTCAGAGTAAGTGAGTGAAAGAAACTTACTTGTCTTCATTTCATCCTGAAAATCGTGAATGTTGATGACAAGCTCACAGTGAAATATTATTTTTTTAAAGTAAGAATTATACTTTTGGGGTAGTGACTGTGTTCCTGAGGCTCTTTACCAGAGCATCCCTCACACCGATCTGGTGCCCATTAAATGCTTTAATATCAAGTATGGCTTGTTTTGAAAATGACTCTCGATTACAATTTTTGAGCCTGGTGAAAAGATAATGCCAAGCTGAAAAGTTGCATCAGTGACTCATCATAGTGACATTTCTGGAAGCACGGCAGGTAGACTGATTCACGTTTGAAGTAATCGGTCAATAAGTATATGAGCCAAAGATGAGTCAGACAGCAGCCCACATTTAAAATGGATTCTTCTAGACTCTGATTCACTAATGCTGAGGTATTTTTCTTGAGCTGGGTGAGTGGGTTGGCTACTGGGGGAAAGTGTTCTGAGGGAGATATTGACATCCTGTCAGCTGTTTTTACTTTCATTTCAGTTGCAATTGCATTGTGAAACACAGCAGCTCAGAAGTGAAACTATAAAAAATTTCCATTAATAGAATCAGCCACATCACTCCCAGTGCTTAACAGATGCTTTTAATCACCCCATCATCAACAACCTGGCAATGTGAGCTGGAATTTCAGCACCACAGGTTTTTGGTTCAGTAGTGGAGGTCGTACTGAGTCTCTCAGTGACTTTATTCTCCATGGCTGATCAGGGATTAAAATGGCTTCTATTACAGAGCAGACTCTTGTCATGGCCCACCTGAGCTCAGACGCATAGGCAGACAGATGGGACTATGCTATAGTCTCACCATTTTAATGTCAGCCACAGTGCTACAAGCCTGCCATGTGGCTGTAGTGCATGAAGACCAATTACTTCACAATGCTTGTATTGCTTGAAAAACACATTTCTGAGGGACTAAGACAACAAGATAAAGAAAGAAAAACAGAGTCAGGATAGACAGAAGAAGGGTAATGGGTGACTAAGGCAAGGAAAGCAATGGAGGTGGAAAAAGAAAGAGGCTGTGTGAGAAGTGAAAGGAGGAGAGACTGAGATAGCATGCAGGGCCCTGAGGTGATATCTGTGTCTGCTCGTCCATTAGGGACCAGCTCACTAAGGTTACGTGAGCACGTTAGAGATTCATACTAGCTTTGACTGTCCTCTCTCTCATTCATTCTTCCTTTCTTTTGTTTCTCTTCCATTTCATTTCTTTTTTCATGCCCCTGTCATGTACTTATTCTGTTTTTTTTACTTTTGGGCATGTTAAGTAAGGAAAATGTGAGTAAAACAGTTTGTTTAATTTTTAATTAGTACATAAAAATTTGAGTTTTTCTTGATTCGTGTGTGTACGTGTACTTGAATGGCTGTCTGAGTTTTAGGCTATGGGAGTGAGGACATTTTGGCCAGTGCTTCTTTCACATCTTAAGTAAAAAGTAAATAAATATAAATTTACATGTGTATGTACATGCGTTCGGTCTCCTCTTTAGCAGGTAAAACCCTTTATAGGGTTTAAGTCTGGAGATTGACTAGGCCAGTCTAAAACCTTCCACTTCCTGCCCCTGAATTCTCCTTTGGATCATTATCTTGCTGCATGATGAAGGATCTCCCAATCAGCTTGGTTATGTCTTTCTTTAAATTGACAGACAAAATGTTTCTGTAGACTTCTGAGTTCACTGTACTGCTGACGTCATGGTGACATCAATTAATGAGCCCGTCCCAGAAGAAGCCATGCAAGCCCAAGCCATGACATCACCTCCACTTCCAGACTTCTTCCTTGGTGGTCTCAGAGTCTCGTCTCTGCTTTTTACAGATGACATGGTTCTGTTGGCTTCATCAGGGGGTGGCCTCCAGCTCGCAGTGGAACAGTTCGCAGCCGAGTGTGAAGCGGCTGGCATGAGAATCAGCACCTCTAAGTCTGAGGCCATGGCCCTCAGCTGGAAAAGGGTGGACTGCCCTCTCTGGCTCAGGGACGAGTTCCTGTCCCAAGTGGAGGAGTTCAAGTATCCGAGGTCTTGTTCACGTGTGACGGGAGCAGGAGATCGACAGATGAGTCGGGGCTGCTTCTGTAATGCGGACGCTGCGCCGGTCTGTCGTGGTGAAGAGGGAGTTTAGTGTAAAAGCGAAGCGGTCGATTTACCCATCGATCTGCGTTCCTACCCTCACCTATGGTCATGAGCTTTGGGTAGTGAACGAAAGAATAAGATCGCAAATACAAGCGGTAGAAATGAGTTTCCTTCAAAGGGTGGTTGGCCTCTTCCTTAGAGATAAGGTGAGGAGTGCGGCCATCTGGGAGGACCTCAGAGTAGAGCCGCTGCTCCTCCCCATCGAAAGGAGCCAGTTGAGGTGGCTCGGGCATCTGATTAGGATGCCTCCTGGGTTAGGTGTTCCGGGCATGTCCCACTGGGAAGAGGTCCTGTGGTAGACACACTGGGGAGATTATATCTCTCGGCTGGCTTAGGAACGCCTTGGGGTCCCTCTGGAGGAGCTGGAGGAGGTGGCTGGGGAGAGGGAAGCCTGGGCTTCTCTGCTGAGACTCCCCCCGCTACCTGGCCCCGGATAAGCGGAAAAGAATGGATGGATGGATGGATGGATGGATGGATGGATGGATGGACGTGTTTCACAGATGAGCTCCTCTGTTTAGGATCATGAGCAGATCCTTTCTTTCTCCAGACTTTTTCCCTCACCTTGGTAAAGGTTCATCTTTGTCTCATCAGTCCATAAAACTTTGTCTCAGAGTTTCTGAGGCTTGTGTCTGAACTTCCAGCCCAGCCTTCCCGTTCTTCTTGCTAATTAGCGGTTTGCGTCTTCTGGTGAAGCCTCTGTGCTTTGGTTCATGAAGTCCTCTGCAGTAGATTTTGATACCTTCTCTCCTGCCCCCTGGAGGTTGTTGCTGATATCATAAACAGTTGTGTTAGGGTCTTCCTTTACAGCGCTTACAATGTTTCTGTCATCAGTTGCTGCTGTTTTCCTCAGTCTACTTGTTCCATATCTGTTAGTACACCAGTGGCGACTTTCTTCTTCGGGATGTTCCAAACAGATGTACTGGCCATGGCCGATGTTTGTGCAATGACTCTGATTGATTTTCCACCTTCCCTCAGCTTCACGATTGCTTGTTTTTCACCCATAGACAGCGTACTGGTTTCCATGTTGGTTGGGTTTCACACAGGCAAAACCAAAACTGAAACTGAGTGCAGACATTCAGCACTATTTATTGTGTGAACACTCAATGTAACAGGACACACCTGGACAACAAACACACCTGTCAGTCACATGTTCCAATACTTTTGCTCAAAAGAAAAATGGGTGGTTCCAGACAAAAGCTGTTATCTTCTGAACTGTGTGTCAGATCCAGATGTAAATACCTGGAAATAAAAGCTGAGATGCTGATCTTTTGTCTCATATTCTTCTTTTAATGCCAAACTCAAATGTTTTCAATCTACTGCAAAAATAAAGGGACTGGAATCAATGTTCCAGTACTTTTGGAGGGGAGTGTAGCAGTCCTCTCCACGTGCTGCAGTCAGTGTGCATGTGGCTGTAATGAGAACAAACTCTCAGCAGAAGATTATATATGTAAAATTTTTTACAATGTCTTTTTATGCACCCAGAAATGAAGGATCTATAGTTTGAAGTAATTTCACATTAAAAGTCTCCATTATTTTTATTACTGTCTTGTAGGGTAGCAGGGCCTGGTGTTAAATGGATCAGATGCTAAAGGCCAAAGGGAAGTGAGTGGAAATTCAATCCAATAATTGGTGAGAAGAAGTATTGGGTATGTTTTCCTCGGGTGCTGTGGCTCAGGTGCTCTGTGCTGTAGGACAGGCAGCACAAACAGAAAGACATAATCACACCCAGTGCGTGTTCCTCCATGCTACACAACGCTGACACACATGCGCACATCCTCTCTACACACATACATGCTGCAAGCCATATCCACATCTTCTCCTCATAAACACTTCTCTGTAACTAAATAAACCATTATGCTTCACTTAACCAATTATGTGCAAACCAAAGGAGGTCAGTGGGAGACTGAGGCACCTGGGTCAGATTGTAGAGTCTGTCCTAGTAAGTGCTGCAGTTTTCCCCCCAAGAGGAACCCAAAGTTCAATACCTACAAGCTTATAAGTATAACTCCTATTAAGCCCTGCTTTCAGTGAAGAGTACTCTTTCCTGGGACTAATGGGACTCTCTTTGATCCTCCTTCTCCTCCACTGTCTCCCTCTCAGGGTTTCCATTACAGATGAAAAACACTTTTGAGGACACAGGCTTCTGGAAATTTTGCTTGATAGATACTGCTGCTATCTGCTGCTCTGCACTACTGCAGACTGACTCGAAACGATTTGAGCCTATTGCAGTAAACAAAAGAAAAATACAAGAGTGTTTCATCCTTACTGAGGGGCTTTGAATTCCCGTCAGGGAGCTTTGGGTCCTCAGAGAGTTGAGGAAACTGGGAATGAAAAAAGCAAAAGAAAGGGTAATGGTGTCTGCTTGACTTTCCCCTTGGCTGTGGTGTAATCGACGAGGCAGTGTTTTTGACATTTAGCACAATGCTTGGTGTAGTTGAGTGGAGATTTGATGGAGCAGAGTGAGGACAGTGTGTTGCCTCGGGCACTTTTGCCATTTTACTGTCTGTCCTTGTCTTTTACTGCTGGTCATGTGGCCAAATGGACAATACTGCCAGACATACCTACTTACAATTTAGATAGTGGAAAAACAATCAATACACTCTGTCTGTATCCTGCACATACCCCACTCTTTTGATGTTTAATTAAAGCTGATGCCATGCTGTAATCTTGCTGCAGAGATTATGGAACTAATTGCTTAGTCAGTTAAATCAATCAAAATTAATCATCAAGTGATTAATGGTAACCTAATTCCCTGGCTCCTTAATGTGGGACTTTTCTTCCCAAAAAAGTGCAGTCATAATTTAGCAGCTGTAAAAAAGCATGGAAGCTCTTACAACGTTTCCATAACCTTTAACAAGGATATATTGTAAGTAATGGATGTTTATCTGCTCTAACATAAGCAGAAGCTCAGAAAGTCACAGTCACTGCTTCCTGTTTCATAGGTTGGTTAGTGAACTTCCATCTGGAAGCCTTGAGTTAAGTATTTGACTGTTGCCATCTTCATTTTTTGTAAACCAGCCATCACAGGTGAGGGTAGATCTAACTGCCCGTTCATACAGTAGCAGCAAGTCAGTCACAAGGAAACCCCACTTTAAAGTATGCCCTAAGTAGACCATCATTTACAAAATGAAGATTTTATTGTACAAGACTTGATTGTATTTATTGAAGCCATAAAATTATAAGAGAAGTGTTTATAGAAATCACAGCTCAAGTGAGCAGTAGTTTGCTTGTAGTCAGGTAATTTGACCCCTACTGGTGACTGGTAAAAAAGCACTTTGACCCCCAGGTTTAAGGGTTAAGGCACCTCCGCATTAGCTTTACTTTTTCAGCTCTGACCAACTTTTATTTACAGCCTGTGACTACAGCCCAAACATGTTACACTCATTGGGTTAAAAAAAAAATTAAAACAATTGGATTGAAACAGTTTTTTTTTCATGGTGTTTTAACTGTAGTTAAATACCTTTGATGGTGTCCTGTCATAAATCCTTAGCATGCATTAGCAGGAGGATAGCTTTGTGGGGAAAATGTGCTGCCCTGTCAGGTTTAAATTCAATTCCAGCACTGATTCAAATCATTTTGATGATGAATATTAGCTGTTTAGTTACATTCGCTAGTGATTATGAGAGCGCTATGCTATAACTGTAAAGCAGCATCAATAGGGGGTGACCAGGCTCTTTGTAGATTGGCTGCAATGACCAAGAACCTGCTGTTTCAGCCTCCTTTGGCAACGATTCAGCTGAGTCATTTACCATCAATCATTTGTTAGTTGCAGGAAGACAAAGAAGCTTAAAGAGTTAGGGATACTGTGTATTCTTTTCATTTCCCTTATGTTATTTTGTATTAGGTTCTGTGATTTGGTTGTTTGTGTGACATTTGTCTTTTTCTTTTTTTTTAACTTTGTTTACTATTTTTGTGGTGAGGTTGTGACCCTCCTCCCTGAGTTATCCTCCTCGCTTTTATAAGTCCTAATTCTTTAGTTTCCTTTTCCTGCTGCTGTGTTATTTGTTTGCATGCCTAGACTCTTATCACGCTCTCTCCCTTCACCGTCAAGCAGTGAACTTAAGTGACTTCTGTAATAAGCAGCATTGCTTCCGCTTCTCTTTCCTCTCCTCTGTGGTCCCGAGTTGGCGTTATTCTATATCTCTCTGCTGCAGGCTGCGTGGCAACAAGCCGTCATGTGACCACGACTCCCTCCTCTCCACCACATCACCTCTGGAGTTGTAAAGCTACAACCTCAGTAACTTAGTAACAGAAATCAGAATCATTATTTGACTTATGTGCTTGTATTTAAAGGCCTCTGTGTCTGCATTGCTTTCTCCTCTTTCTCCACCTTTCTCTGAATCAGGTAATGCTGTATAGGTAAATAAGTCAGTTCTTCCTAATGCTTCATCAGCAATTACTTTCCTCTGCCACTTTTTAAATCCTGACTTCTTTCTTCTTCGCCGGTGCCTCAGACCTGCTTCTGTTTGACATTTGTAATCTCATATGAATGGGAGGTGTGGTTTCATCAATATTAATGGCCACCCCTGCTGTTAAGCAGAAGCAGGAGTATGAACGTGCCAAGGATGGAGAGTCCTGTTTGTCTGTTTGCCAGAGCTGAGCGTTTCCATTCTGTATCATCTGATCACAGTGTTCCTTGCGTGCTCTGTTCATGCATTCTGCTGTATATATATATATATATATATATATATATATAGAGAGAGAGAGAGAGAGACATGTGTGTGTGTGTGTGTGTGTGTGTGTGTGTGTGTGTGTGTGTGTGTGTGTGTGTAAAATGGTGTAAAGAAAACTGGGTCATGTCTTCCTTGTGTATGGTTAATGAGCGCCCCTGTGAGCCCTTTCAACCTTCCCTGCATCAAACTCTTGTTTTTCTTCTACTGAATTTGCAGTCACCTTGTTTCCCGAGGCGTTCACTTTCTCTTATTTTACTGTAATGTCATGCTTGTTCAAGCTAACCCCCTCCATCTCACTCTAAATCCTCTTCCTCGCTGCATCATCCATTCCTTACCACCACTCCCCTCCCCTCGAGCCATTGGCCAGTGCAGCCTATATTGACTGAGTGTTTTGGAGTGCACCTCACCCTCTCCTCCCACCCCTCTTTGATCCTGATTGACCATCCAGAAAGAAAAAAAAAGCCCTGAGTTTTTACTCTGAAGTCTGGATTCTGCATCAGTAATAGCAAAGGGTAGAATTGCTGGATGTGCAGTAAATACAAAGCAATAAGTGTCTACATGTTTATCCATTGCGCTGAATACTAAAAGCATTTTATTTCATGAAGAGAGACAAGCTCAAAGCCAAGTGCTGTGTGTTTTGTGTGTTTACAGGCAGCCTCATTGATTTCCTGGAGCACCAAGAATCCATTCATCAAGAATAGCCCTGCTGCTGAGTTTGTGTTTATATTAATATAGAAGCAATCATTGTAAATGAAAGTCTGAAACTATAATCGTACTCTGCGCTAGACTTGCATATGAAATACAAGCATGCACTCACTGAGATGATCACTCACTAGGTTCAGTTCAAGGTCAGGATGCATGTCACAGTGAGTGCTTTAAGGTGATTGTCAGGATATAATTGATCCGGGTTAGAAAGTGTGAAATAGCACAATAGCAGTTATCAGTTCAGTCTACTGGTGCGTGTGATCAATATCCAAGAGGCTACTTATAGAGCTGACCTACCAGCTTTCAGGTAATGAAAACAGATAGATGAGATTAAATGGCGCTTGCTCAGAAATGTGACCCTTTTATATTACTCTACAGAGACATATGGCAGAGTCACAATCAGACTTCACAATGCAGAGAGGATGTAAATATATTTATTCAACATGGGCAGATAACGTATTCTGTCTCTGTAGTGGTGGAAGGATCTCTGATGTCAGCAGATCCACTTAGAAACATGTAGTGTGGTCAGGATCAGCTGGTTAAACATACACTCCTAATCGTTAGTTTTGTGCAGGTAAATCGTGGCTATTGTTGCACAAATGTTGTGTTTACCTCAAAATCCAACGCTGAAAATTGGCATTTTGCACGGTTTGTCAGCAGATGGAAATGTATGAGTTTAAGTCAAGAAAGCTTTTCAGATTTGTATCGATCTGTGCAGAAAATGACCAAGAAAATGAGACCGCCTTTCATCCAAATGACCTTAAACCTGACACTCCAATCACCCGGGTTTCCCAGCAGTGATAGCCCCAACTTTGAAGTGGATCAGATGAAAGGTTGTAAATATAGATTTACAATATAGATTTAAGAGAAAAAAAATCCAGTGCTCTGTCTTTTAAAAGTTAATAATGACTCTGTGGCTGGATTTGCAGATGTTAGGATTTACTCTTGCATAGACTTACAGGAAGTGGTGGAGTGTAACTAAAATACCTACTGCAATCAAAGTACTTGTGCCACAACATGGATGGATTGATGGATGGATGGATGGAAATCAATCACTAACAGCTGTGACCACACTCCTGTCACACTCCTCTGTGACCTTATTCTGACATCACCAGTTTGTGTGTTCATAAATAAATCATCACAAATGAGACATCTTTATGCCTGTGAACCAATTATAAAAACTGGAACATTTCAGAAAATTTTTTGAATCTGCTAACCATGCTAATGCCATTGCATCAACATTTAAGGTGCTCTGTTGGTGTAATGCATACATTCATATCTGCATGTGTGCATGTATGTGAGAGAGAAAGAGAGAGAGTGCGAGCGAGAGAGAGAGTGTCTCCTCCTCACATGTGACCCCATGTGACAGTGGGCTGAAAGGGAAGAGAGGGGAGACCAGCTCTCCTCTTTATCTGGCAGCACAGATGAGATGGTGCTGCTTGCATTTTGTTTGTTCTCTCCTGTTTGTTCCCAGTTGTATTTATTTGCATTTATTCATGGCCCATGCTGATGCCACCCTGAAAAGCACATTGTGAGGCACACGTTTTGTTTTGTTTTTTCAAATTAAACGACTCTGGTGCGGTGTGATTCTGACAAAACAAGTGGATCTAGTGAAAGCAAACAACTTGCTCTGTTTACTGCCTCATGGCAGAGTTAGAAATAATGATATCATGTGCAATATGAGGAACCCATAGGCAAGTTTGAAATGACTCAGTGTGGTAGTGACTGCTATTAAGAGACCCATAGTCAACTGAGGTTATAAAAGGTGATATTTCTGCAGTATTTTTCTGATAACATCTTCCCTTTTTCTTTCCTTTTTTTTCAAATATCATTTAAAATCCTTCCTCTTCTGACTCTGCTTGTTATCACTCTCTCTCTCTCTCTCTCTCTCTCTCTCTCTCTCTCTCTCTCTCTCGCTCTCTCTCTCCCTCTCTCCCTCTCTTCCAACTTTGACAATCCCTCACTCGCTCCAGCCTCTCTCTCTCCTTCTTTCTTATCGCGGCTCAGGGGAAGGCAGACAGACATGAACGGCTGAGGAAACGGAATTCTCTTTATCACCCTCGTGGCCCTGCAGCGAGCCGCGCATTTTCACATGTCCGCCTCTCTTCCATCCACGCTTGTAGCTGTACATGCATATATTTATGCACAGAGAGCAGTACTCAGACACAACTCTATTGTGGTAACGTGTATATCGTTTTTCCTCTACAGTTGTCGTACAAGCAACAGGAAAAGTGTGATCCTGACGACTACGTCCCCCACACTCCCTCGCCCACACTCCCCTCTGCCCCTCCCTGGACACCTTGGTATGTACAGCAAGCCATAAAGCTTTTAGCTGTGAGCTTGATTTTAGTTGATGCAGATATTTTACATTTTTGGAACTCTTTGATACATTTGATTGAGACCTCTCTCATGTCTCTATGGTAAATTAATTTGCTGTAGAGGTCACTTGAGGCCAGCTCCAAAAGTGAGTCATCCTTAGAGATTACTGCCCAACTTTACAGCAGAAATAAGAATGATTAATGCCTGATACAAGAAATGTTTGTGGGGGTAAAAAAAAAACGAATTATCGGATGTGTGTCTGTGCGCTGCACTCATACAATTTATTTATGCAGCCTGCTAAGAAAGTTTGCTGGCATCATAATTTTAGTACTCCACCCTGTCCTAATTTCTCTAAAAGGAAAAAACAAAAAAACATGGTGAAGGCCAAAAAATGCAAATGTTAAGGCTTCAAAACTAGACTTTACAAACCAAAGCATGATGCCACAGATTTGTAGGGGAAGTGATGAGCCTCTAAAGGTGGCAAACGTCTCTTACCAGCACCTCTAAAGTGCTTTAATTAAAGCGCTAAATCATTTTTAAACCACATGGTGGGATCAACCTTGTCACTGTAGCTTTAGCAAGAAAACAAAACAAAAAATCATATTTCCAGCAATGTCAGTGTTTTATCATCTGCAAAAAGTTCCCCGTTGAGCTTTACTAAAGATCAATGATAAGCCCTTAGGTTTAAAAAAAAATTTTAAATTCACATTTAATTTCACACAGGTTTGCTCCCAAAAGCCCTACCTATTTATTATAATAGTCATGCTGTGATATTGAACTGAAGGATCAGTGGGAGACAGCTGTGGTGCTACACCTCACAGCATGCCACTGATTTTCCTGTTGTGACTTGGTCACAGGATAAAAGGCACAGTGGCGTGACATATTCCCACTATGACCTTCTCCTACACTTGTGTCGTTCTTTTGTGTCTCATCCTCAGTGCATGTCTTGTTGTCCTACCAGGAAGCAGCCCACTGGACAGCCCACGAAACTTCTCTCCCAGCAACCCAGCGCACTTCTCCTTTGCCTCCTCCAGAAGGTGACTGCTTTCTGGCACTACAGACTGTATTGACTGCGATTGCACGTGTTTACTCGCGGCTGTGTTTGCGTAAGAGGTGTGAGAGGGATAGAAGGTGAGATGGAGACAGATAAGAGTTAAGTCAGTGTGAGACAAAGGGCAGAGGGAGGAGAGACAACAAGCAGGTGTAAGCACTGGCGGAGCGAGAGGTGTGGATTTGCTGTCGTGAGAGGTCTCACACATTCTGGAGAGCCTCTCGCTGCACTTGCAGGTTCTCCTAGCGTAACAGGGTGACTCATATATGACAGGGCCAAGCTATTACATTCACAGCTCCTCTGTGTTTAGTCACACTTGTTGCCTGTGTCACACATCTACATCTGTTCATATGGATACATTTTTACAATTAAGCTTTTTGTTAAAAGGTTTTAAAAGCTGTTCAGTGTGTTCAAAACTTGCTGCATGCATTCATGAAAATCACCGTGTGAAAACACAGTATGTGGACATGGGTTTTTTGGTTCTTTTTGTGATCAGGCTAAGACCGTACTTCCAGTAAAAAGACATCTTAAGGCTCTAGTGTGCTTCAAATAGTCACAACAGTTTAGAGAAGAAGGTCTTTTTTTTTTCTTGGCACCAACTCCCTGCTCAGACCCAGCTGTGAAACAACAATTGCAAACCAGGAAATCCATGCAAATCACATTCAGAAATCTCATGCAATGGATGGATGTGAAAATGAAACAAAAATAAAATCTATGTAGAAAACACAAAACTATAGTAACTGGGAGAGATGCACACAGGGGATATAGTTGGGGTTTAGGTATGGCAATAAAAGGTGCATTAGATTTATGCTGCAGGCAGACGTGAGTTGAGTGTTTAAGCTCAGGCTTTGCCTCATTTCCTGTCCACAACTTTAAACAGCAGGTGCTCATCCAATAGACAATCAGGCTCTTTTATCTTTTATTAAAAGGAAACTATTATGCTCATTTAAAGCTGCATATTTTTCTTCTTACACCCTACTTGAGTAGCTTTGCATTATTCATAGTTCAAAATAATCTTTATCTATCTTACACTGGATCGTGCAAACCCTCCACTTCATCCACTGTGTTGTGTACTTCGTGCATCACCGTTATTGCACCGAGCATTCCTTCCTAACTTCCTAAACACAAAGGATATGAGTTCATTCATAATTTTAAAAATTGTTCTCAGAAAAAATAAAAAAAGATATTGAAATACATTCATAAAATATGTAAAGAGATGATGAGACTCTGCTGAAGCACTAAACGTGTGTTTAAGACAAGTCAGAATGACTGCAGTTGTGCTTATGAAAGAATGATTGGGTAAAAGTATGGATGTATTAACAAGGACAAGGCTCCACACTCGTGCATTCAGAAGGCAGAGAAATACGTGGAGGAGCAGAATTAGACTGTTTACTTCTGTCTCTCCACTGCAAGACATGATGTTGGAAGCCAAAGCTCTGGGGTGCTCCTGTAAATCCTTGTCCTCATTTATCAAATCCATCTGCCCGCCTGTCGATGTGACTCTGAGATACACACGGTCGCAATGTCCCTGACTGGGACATACTGTGTACTGCATGAATATTTTGTGCAGCAGAATTGAAATGTGTCCATGTAGTACATGAAATTAGGTTATCAGGGCCTTCACTTTCGACATCTTCATTTTTTTCAAAGCATTAATGAGAATCTGCGAAGTTTATATGATATGCATTGCATGCAGTGGGTTTAAATGAAGTGCCATTTGTGTTTGTGTTTCTGCAGAGCGGATGGACGACGATGGTCTTTAGCGTCTTTGCCCTCTTCTGGATATGGCACCAACACTCCCAGCTCCACGGTAAAATAAACCGCACTCATTTTAAATTCTAATGTTAAACTACTATCCTAGGGTGTATGTGAAAAACCCCATTTCAATAATACCTTCAGTTGTTAGTCTATCAAGCACACCAGTTAAAACGAACACACTCCAAGTTAAAGTCTAAACTGGGAAACCACCGGAGCCATATAGCTACAGTGTAACACTGAGGTAATTGGTTGTTTTCTTCATCTTGAACCACTCCAAGCAAACATGGCCAAAGTCATTTAGACCAACTGTATGAAATATTCTGTAAATATCCCCCATTACTAGTGTTAAATAAAATAAATTTAATAGCCCATTCATGAGAACATAAAGTATTTGGAACATGAAGTGCACCAACATTATCTCTGAGGGCTCCTTTTACATCCTTTCCTGTAACCATTAACTGGGGATCAAATCTAAGCGTGGGTGACACTTTGCTCACATTCAATGTGTGGTTTCTGAGAAATAAGCCATAACATAATAAAAAGAAAAAGTTAAGTGTTAGCTTAAAATGCTGTTTGTGCCATTTTTGTCCCATGAACAGCTTATGGAAAACTTAATAGATCCTAACTTTAGGCAAAGCATGACTCCTAGATCTCAACTTCTATACATTTTATGTGTTTGATATTAGCCCGCTGAGGTTTCTCACATGCACGCTGTGCACACTGACTACCGGTTGCAGATTGTCGCGGTCATGTGTAGTTTTTCAGAGTAAATGCTGTGTCTCAGCAATGCAGCCAACATGTTTCAAAAGGTACTTTGAAGGCAAATAGTCTCGATTTACTATTTGTGTTGCACTTTTCACTATAGCGTGGAGAGTAGCTGCTCGATGTTCGTAGACAAGTTTGTCACTTCTATTCAAAGTATGACTGCAGCAGGCAATCACAAGGAAGTTTTTTGGGGAGGAATCCACATTTCCTTCACGGTCAGTGGTTGTCAGATGGCCCTGGAGTGGCCTCTAGGTCTGTGTGACTGGGGCCTAATTCACTTGATCCTACGTTGTCACCATGATTGTCACAAGTCCAAATTGGCAGACAAGTTAACATGTGGTCCCCTCCATTATAGTTCCAGCCTCGATCCTTTCAGCATGCCAGGATTTCATTTCACTAAACTTTGACCATTTAGCATCTTAGAGCCATTCTTTATTATCTGAGTACATATTTCACTTTTAAAACACAGTTTAAATGGATCCATCTCATCACTTCTGCTCCTTTCCCTGCTTGTCCTTCAGTGTGACTCGTTGCGTAACAGTGACGTCAGAGGCCTCATTCCTCTCTCCATCTGGCTGTGGATGGAGGCTTAGATGGATAGAGGGATGAGAACAAGAGGGGAAAGTGACTATCGCCAAGGAGGTTGGGATGAGAAATGCAGTATGGTGAAGAGATGTTGACGTGAGCTAGAGCACAGCAGTTTAACCAAAATAAGACAGATACCATCATTAGAAACGCAATAACATTATATATATATATTATATCTGAATCACACTGAGCTGTTGCCTCAATCCCTGCTCTGTTTGAAATAATTCTTTCTCATCATACCACTAATTCATAAATACTGAATAAAGTCATTTTCTCACTGACAGCTTTACCAGATTACAGCTTTGAGGAAAGACATTAAGCCATGCTGATCATAATACTCAACTTCATTTTGTTTGCAAAAATTTTCAATTTTGTGCCTCAGAGGTGTAAAATAATTTAGCCCTAACCATTTTCCAAGAATGCTGCGTGTACTTGGAAAAACCAGCTTAGCAGCATTGTAAAAGTAAAGAAAAAGGCCCAACAACTGTGAGAAACGTTCACATGACTGTTATCATGGTAGTCATAAAAGCTACAGACAGTAGCCTAGACACAGAAACAGAAATGCAGGTAATATATGAGGCGGTTCTGCTGATGCATTCAAAACTACAAGACCAAGCTAGAGAAAAAAAATGTGCAGCATGGTCAGTAGAAAATCTAACATCTACACATGAAATGAACAAAGGGAGGCATCTCCATCCTTACTCCACTCTTTTTATTCAGTCGAGGAGGTCTAGGATTGAGGCAAAGCAAGTCAAAGAGACAAAGTTTTACTGACAGATTCAAGGGTCTGGCCCTGAGGCTTCATTAACATTCCATGTCTTGGTTTGTCATTATGCTGTATGAAGATTGACAGCTGTATACTGTAGAACACTTTAATAATTTAGCTTTCACTTTATTCTGTTCTTCGGTTGCTGAATGTCATTTGTTGGAGTTTAATTGTTAATTTTCTGGCACTTTGTCTACTTGATCCTTCCCATGCCTACTTCCCTTTCTCATCTGCCAACTCCACCCCCTCCTTCATCCTCCAAATTCCCTTCTTGTCCTCGTCTGCTTCCTCTTCCTCCTCCACCCTCTTGGCTCCCCCACCCTTCTTCTTCTCTCCTCCCCAGTCATCCAGCTCTTCTCAGGAGCGACTGCACCAGCTGCCCTTCCAGCCCACCATGGATGAGCTCCACTTCTTATCCAAGCACTTTGGCAGCACAGAGAGCATCACAGATGATGATGGGGGCCGATGCTCTCCCCACATGCGCCCTCGCTCCCGCAGCCTCAGGTTAGAAACAGCAGCAACACTCGTCAGATTAAACAGCGGTGTCTGCTGCGCAGCGCGCCGTGCCCCTTTTTAAAAGGAGATTTATTGGGTCACCAGTGGTTGATCTTCCTGCTTTTATATAACTTCTTTGTTTTCATCTTTTAAGAGACCTTTTTAAAGAAGAAGTGACACACTCCTCTTACTAGTAAGGACACATTGTAGCTGATGTTATATCAGAAATCAGAATATTTAATCAGAAATAAAATCAGTGTAGAAAACCTGATTTTCAGGCTCATGCACTGAATGCACTGGATGCACTACTCCCTGTGACCTATTAGGATTTGTTATGTGAAAAGTGCACACTTGCACAAGAGTTTAGATATAATTTTTTGTTCAATAGTGGAAAAAAGATAATCTTTTTATGTAAGTAAAACTTATGATTTTATTTAAGTAGCTTAATACTGCACAGGTTGTATAATCAAAATATATTAAAAGTACCTAAAGTACATGTACTCACTCTGTGAAATGACACTTTTTAGAATTACATACCTGATATTTTTGGATCATGATTATTAATTTATTAATTTGTGGATCTTTTTAATGTTGCCGCTATTGATCATATTAATTAGTTGATTCATAATAATGCAATTCATCTGTAAAAAAAAGTGATTAAAGTTTTAAGAGAAATAGCATGGAGAACAAAGTCCAATACTTGCATCCAAAATGGAGACACAGAAAGCAGCATAACATGGAAATACTTAAATAATGTACATTAAACCTCAGTGAAGTAATCAAGTCAATGTACCCATTTACATTCCTACTGGTCCTGTCCATGCTCTCATTTAATGCTGTTGTAAGATTCACACACCCCTGATTACATGAGGCAAAGGCAGCGCTTAAGTATCTAATCAGATATTAGTTTTTAGGATTGATTAGTATCAGAGTATCGACTTTTTGGACTACCCTATCAGAGTGCTAACAGTTTATGGGCAAAATCTGTGCTATAAAAAACTCAAAATGACAGTAATTTTTAAATACAGTTATTTCAGCTATTTCAATTTATTTCAACATGATATTTTTGAACACTAAAATAGAATTTTGTCTAATAGCAGGTGTAAATAATTACTTTAAGGGTAGCTCCACAAATTTCACTGCAATGGCATTAATAAAGTGTGGAACATGCTGTTTGTTCACGTAGAACAAGGATCCTGAATGTAATTATTTTGGCAGTGTTTCAGTACATATTAATTAAAAGCACGATGCATACATAATTATGGCTGATTATTTAAACTTTATATTTTCAAGCGTTAGAACAGGTTATTTCTTCCTTCACAAGCTACAAGTGCATGCTGAGGCACATTTTAGGCATATTTCAGATATGTTGTTTAATGCATTGGTCACATTATAAATAACAATTTCCAGCCCTCTGTTTGAAAAAGCTGCATTATTTTCTGTTTCCCTCTCCAGCCCAGGACGCTCCTCCTCCTGCTATGACAATGAGATAGTCATGATGAACCATGTGTACAAAGAACGCTTTCCAAAGGTTAGACCTATAGGCGCGCGTGCGCACACACACACACACACACACACACACACACACACACACACACACACACACACACACACATACACACACAGACACACACACACACACACGTATGAACAAGCTGATCCACGATAAACATCATGTTTGAATGCACACAATTCAAAACTTACAGAGCCTTTTCAGTGCTCAGTTACTAATTTCCCCGAGTCATAGCCCTGGAGTTACTGAAATAAAAGGGTAAGACTATAATTTATGATTAAACGTTATCAGATATTTGTGCATGCAGATGTTTTCTGTCATGCATCCTAACACACAGGAAGAACAGTAAGCACGGGGGCTGCTAAACCATAGCAAACAAGATTATGTGAAAATTGCAAGGTTTGTTCACCCTGCCACTAAGAACATTAAGTTTATTCATTGCATTTAAAAATACTGCTTCAGTTATGAACAGTGAAACAAGGCCTCATTTTTATCTCCTTCACCCTCTTAACGGGCTGAGGTTGGAATCAAAAGGAAATGAGCTGAAAGCTTTGACAGTGATAAAAATCAAGTCATAGGAAATTGGGCATTATAGTTTGAAACTGCGTTTCATCTGCAGTTCATCTGCGGTAAAAGCTCTTTGGGCTTGTTCTCACACAAGTGAAATGGGGGAAAAAAAGACATCGTGTTGATGTCTGACTAAATCCGCAGAGCCACGCTGTCTGAATTGAAAATGAAACAGCTTCCTGAACTTTCTCTCGCATAAATCCGGCTGTACTGAGAAAATAAATCTTTTTCTGAGCCTAATCTCCTGTGCTGTCTTCTTACGCCACCTTGTCCTCCACCAGGCCACGGCTCAGATGGAGGGGAGGCTGGCCGAGTTCATCCAGGCTTACTCGCCTGAAAATGTTCTTCCACTGGCTGATGGAGTCCTCAGCTTCATCCACCATCAGATAGCCGAGCTGGCCAGGGACTGCCTGGCCAAAGCCCGCGAGGGCCTCATCACCTCTGTCTACTTCTTTGAGCTACAGGAGAATCTGGAAAAGCTGCTTCATGATGTGAGTGATTTTTTTAAACAATGCAAAAATGACTGCCTATGATGTAAAAGGAGTTGGTTATGTGGATAAAACACTGGAGCCTACTCTGCAGTTTCCCATCTCTACAAAATTTGAACCATAGACTGAAAGATTTGATGGCACATGAATTCCCAACTTAACACTTTTTGGAAATTATTATCTTGGTTTTTTAAACCAGACGTCTCTGACTGAGAAACTGAGCACTGCACCCTCATAAGTAGCAACTTGTCAATCACATGGTTGCCACACACTAAATCATATCCTGCTAAATGGAACCATTGTTTACAAAATAGACATCATGCTGGATTTAATAAGAACTTACCAGGAAACTATTTACTGAGGTCATTAATCAGAGGAGATTTCATTTTGTCAAATACAATCAGATTTCTTTTTGCATAGGAGTCATCTCCTCCTATTCATTAGAAAAATGCCAGTTTGTGCGCCAGGGTGGCTCAGTGGGTGAGCAGGCATGCCTGTGGTGCAGGTGGGCCGGGATTGCACTGTGGTCCTTTGCTGCGTGTCTTCCCCTCACTCTCTCGCTCCAATTTCCCGTCTCTCTTCACTGTACGCTATCTAATAAAAAAAAAATCTAAAAGAGAAAAATGCCAGTTTAAAGCAGTTAGCATTCTTTCAATTTTCACACCTCATCTTCATCAGCAGTCCAGATGAAACAAGACAGATTTACAAACCATTACAACAGCTTACCCCAGCTCCACAGAATCTTAGCGTCTTTTATCTATTATATGCAGGATGTATTGTATTCTTAGTACAATGGAACAGATTCAGAGGTGACAGCCAATACCTTCTTTCGATATTGTGTGGGCTGCTTTACATTTAGATGAGCTTTTTGCCTCAGTGACTCCATCCAAGTATTTCTGCTTGCCCTATAGACTTATTTTGGGACAACATGCATGACTAATTTTTCAAACTTGGGAAAAGTTTTTAAAAAAAATGAAACCTCAGAGGATAAGAAAAAATGATAGTAGAAATTGTGAAAACAGACCTTGTTTACTTTTGGAGACGTGAACAGTTTGTAAGATATCACTTATTAGTGATTTGCCATTGAGTATAATGCTTTCAGGACCACTGGGACAGTGAATGACTAATGGGAACATCTTGGAGAAAGGCTGAGTGGTGGTGCTGTATTTCCTTTTCCGAACATATCCACGAGCTGTGTGGCGCACAACTCAGTTGCTTTGGATCTTTATTTTGGCTCTCATCGACCTCACCGCAGCTGCCTCCAACAAAAATAGTTGTCAGACCCACTGTACTGTACCGTCTCCATACCAAATAGCAGACTGAGTGCTGAACACAGTGAGCAATAGACTGCGGTGATGTCACCCAAGTGTTTGCAAAGTTTGGTTTTTGAAGCCTCAAGCTGAATTACAAAGAATTTCTTTTGTAAATAGATTTCGTAAATAAACATCAATAAAACAGATCATGAGCAGAACAGACACAGATGACAGGGAAATGTGAGGCTTTGGAAAATTTGTGAAGAAGTGATCGAGCTCAGGTCTTTTTAATTTAATTCAAACACACGAAGCCTTTGGCGAGAGCCAGATTGGAGGCTAATTGTGCATGTGATTTGCCAGAGAAGATAACAGGTATAAATGAATTTCATCACAGACCCCATTTTTACAACTTGATTAGATTGCTGTGATAACTCTGGGTTGCCTGGATTAGGTTTGATTGGATCTGCAGAGCCACATCTCACAGCTTTTTGAACATGTACTTTTTGTGCCTTCATCTCTCTTTTGACTGACAGATTTTCTCTGTGTATTGTCATCAGATGTCATTTTTTATAAATGTTAGAAATGCTGATGTCTGTCCGTCTTTCTGCCTGTCTGTCTACATGTCAGGCGTTTGAGCGTTCAGAGAGCACTGAGGTCATCTTCGTCACGGAGTTGGTGAAAAAGCTTCTCATCATCATCGCCAGACCTGCGAGGCTTTTAGAGTGTCTGGTAAGATCATGCTCAGTATTTATCCTCCTCCATCCCCATGATTCATCACAGAATTTTTCACAGCTCTTGTGACTTGAGGCAAATTGATTCATTTTAAAAATCATCATGAGCACAAAAATGTATTTTTAGCCCATTATAAGCATTTTAGCAGTCTGATGCTACACACAGCAGGACTGAAGATGAAAACAAGCAAACAAGTCTAAGACTTAGTCCAGTCTGTCTTGATGGTGAAGACATTTGCATTTAGATTAAATTTGCCTTCCCAGAGTACAACTAATACCAGACAGCAGCCCCCTGCTGCTCGGCTGCCTTCCAGTCTGCCTCAAACATACCGTGACCACAACGCCATTTAAAGTTGAAGGATATCTGTGTGTGTGTGTGTGTGTGTGTGTCGCGCGCGGCGGCGCGAGCGCGCACATGTGTGTGAAGCCCAATATGGCTTTGTTTCGTAACAGGGTATCAGTTGTGCATCCCTGCATGAGTCACGCCAAGCTGACGTGGTTCTTGATTGTGAGAGACGGCTCAAAGAGTGACATGGAGAATTGATTCATTGCTCTAGTTTCAGTCTCCAGGCAAGCGAGCCAAACTGAAATTAAATTATTCTTTAAGTCAAAATAATTTCTCTGAAAACAGAGCTGCAAAAATTATCTGAATCTAAAATCCTTCTGTTCTCATACAAAGTCCTGAATGATCAGGTCCCATCGTGTTTTAAAGACCTTTTAGTATCATATTTTAGAGCACTTGTGGTTCCACAGGTTTCCACAAGTTTCCACAAGTGGAATGGGAGGCAGATCCTATAAGGATCCTGTAAGGCACCTTCTTCTGTGGAACCAGCTCCCAGTTTAGAATCAGGAGACACACATCATCTCTACTTTTAAGATTACGCTTGCAGCTTTCCTTTTGGACAAAGCTTAACAAATTTTTGATAAAGCTAATTTTTTTCACCTTATCTAGTTAAAGCTAGATTAGGTGACATGAGTTGGTTGCTAAAGGCTTGAGCTTGGGCTTCCCTCATTTTTACATGCAATGCATTTTGACTTTGTTCTACTTTAGTTTGTGTTTTGTCCTGTTTCTTGTTTGTTGTCTTTCTGCGCAAACATATAATGAACCTATAATGGCTGCTCCTCTGTGAGCCTGGTTCTGCACAAAGTCTTTTCCTCCCACCATTGCCAGTTGCACTGCATTGTTGGAGTGTTATTTACTCTTAACCTAAAGCACTTTGACATTATTATTTCTTGTGAATTGACTTAATACTTATCTTCTCAGCTTATGCTCAGTGGATTCTCAGTGGTGGCACATGGTATAAACTTTTGGCAAGCGGATGACTTTTTGCTACCCTTTCTGAGACAGGTGAAAGTTTAAATAGAGCGTAACATTGAAAACATGTCTTTAAATAATAATCAGCCCCTTAAGCAGGAAATCAGAATGTCCTAAGTCCCTCCTTAGTAGCAGCACGGACTACAAAAACAAATTCCTGGACCTGATCCAGAGGCAGTCAATCATGAAATAACTTGGATATTTTCTCCCTTACATTTGAAAAAATTCATAACTAAATGTCAGTCATAACTCAAATGAAAATGAAATCAGCACACACTCTAATTTAATGCCACTGATTGAGTAATTATTGGATGAGCTCCAAAACGTTATACATGATGAAATCAACAACTCGGGTCTTAATGTTGTTCTCTCCAGGAGTTCAACCCCGAGGAGTTTTACCATCTGCTGGAGGCAGCTGAGGACCACGCCAAGGAGGGTCATCTGATGAAAACAGACATCCCTCGCTACATCATCAGCCAGCTGGGACTGACTCGAGACCCAATTGAAGGTGAGGGAGAGACACTTTGGACAATAGACATTTTAAAAGGACCTCTAATGCATATTTTTTATGTATCCATAAACATGGATTCAGGCTCATTCAGTGCATGACCAGTTCAAGTTTCAGACAGATCGGACAAAGATTGCACAGACGATTGTACAAAAGTAGTGGGTTTTTTTGACAATGTTGTGGTCTCTCCAAGGGCATAAAATGGGGGTAATTCTGGTATTGCCATGGCAACAGCGTTCAAAAGATGACATGGGTGTCACTGACTTTTTTGATCAGTTTGACACAGAGAATCTATGTACAAATTTTCATGTATTTTTAGGAAACTAAATCAGAACTTTTGTATTGGAGAAATGTCACTTTTTCCCATTAGAATAAAATGGGGCCTTTCGGGCTTCGCCATTGCAACCTGTTAGAAAATTCAATTTGGGTGTCATTGACTTTTTCAATCAGGATGATGTCAAAAATCTAGAAAATAATTTTGAGGCATTTCGGAGAAAGTAAATTTCTGGACCTCCATACAAATTTTGTTTGCTTCTGTAAGGGTCGGTATTGCACCTACAGCCTTGTATCCCTAGTTGTGGGTTCAGGCTGGTTCAGTACATAAATGATTAAATTTTTAGGCTGATCGGACAATTTTGTGGCGAGACACAAAAAAGGCTAAATTCATCACGTTGCTATGGCAACACTGTTGAATATAATAACTTTTGATGCCCCGCTTGTCTAAATGCTCCTGAGTGATTTTTGTGTCATTGGATTAAATATTCTAGGACGAGATTGTTAAAATATGAGGTGTGCGAAAACACAGACTCGGCAAAGAACAAATTTCAATCCAAGATGGCCGACTTCCTGTTTGTAAGGTGGAGTTGGTATAATATTTTTTTTTGTGAGTTTTCACACGATCTTTGTGTGACCCAAATTTCATGACTCTTGGACTATTTGAAGACTCCTCCCATAGACGCAATGTAGTTTAAGTTTTCTAGGGGGCGCTGTTTCATCATATTTTAAATTTTTTTAATGGCAACTTTAAAAAATAGAATTTTCACTGGACCTGAATGTTTTGCAAAAATTTGGTGACTTTTCATACATGTTTAGGGGGTCAAAATTGTGAGAATGTAGTCAGAACTCTATGCATTTGTCCAGTCAGCTTCATATATACTTTTTCAGAAAGCACTCAACCCAACCAACACTGTCGTGTGGTCTATTGACCCAAAATTGACCCAATTTTGTCACGCAAGCTAACTCGTGAAGCTAACGATTTCAATTATGGGCTTTTCCATTCACCCGCAAATATACACTCCTAATCAAAATCTTAAGACCAGTTAAAGAATTGCAAGAATTTGCATTTTGCACTATTGGATCTTAAGAAGGTTCTAAGTAGAGCTTCACAATGCTAAAAGAAGAATTCGGCGCAAGAGACAAAAACTTTTGAGCAGGGAATCTTTTGAAAACTGCATTTACACCTCAAACATGATTTTTTTCAGCTGATCAAAAGTTTAAGACCATAGCTCAAAAAAACCTGGAAAACCCCCACAAAGCAGAAATCTAAGTGTCAAAAAAAGGACTCAGTAATGAGTAGCTCCACCATTCTTGTTGATCACTTCAAACAATCGTTTAGGCATGCTTGATGCCAGTGTTTCCAGGAGGCTAGTGGGAACGTTGCTCCAAGTGTTGAAGATGGCTTCACGAAGGGCATCCACTGCCTGGAACTGATGTCCATTTTTGTAAACTTCACTTGCCATCCCCAAATGTTCTCAGTCGGATTTAGATCAGGAGAACATGCAGGATGGTCCAAAAGAATGATGTTATTCTCCTGGAAGAAGTCCTTTGTCGGGCGGGCATTGTGAACTGCAGCATTGTCCTGTTGAAAAACCCAGTCATTACCACACAGACGAGGGCCCTCAGTCATGAGGGATACCTGCTGCAACATCTCCACATAGGCAGCTGCTGTTTGACGCCCCTGCACAACCTGAAGCTCCATTGTTCCATTGAAGGACCACCCCCCCACTGTGCCGTGTAGAAAACATCTCAGGTGGGATCTCCTTGTCATGCCAGTAACGTTGGAAGTCATCAGGACCATCAAGATTACATTTTTTTCTCATCAGAGAAGACAACTTACTTCCACCTTTCAGTGTCCCATGTTTGGTGCACCCTTGCAAAGCCCAAACGGGCAATTCTGTGGCGTTGAAGAAGACGTGGCCTTTGAAGACATTTTTTGTTTCTGAAGCCCTTCCCTTGCAGATGCCATCTGATGGTTATTGGGCTGCAGTCAGCACCAGTAATGGCCTTAATTTGGGTAGAGGATCATCCTCTTGTCTTGACGGACAGCCAATCGGATCCTGCGGCTTTGCGCTGGTGAAATTTTTTTGGGTCTACCACTTGACTTTTTTGTCCCATAACCCTCAGGATCATTTTAAAAAATGCAAAATGACTGTCTTACTGCGTCCAACCTCAGCAGCGATGGCACGTTGTGAGAGGCCTTGCCTATGCAGCTCAACAGTTCTACCACGTTCAAAGTCAATGATCTTTTTTTCTTTTGCCATCAGGAGGTCTTGACAGTGTAGAGACTTGACAGAAAATGATATGGAATCCAGAGCAGGCCTAATTATTCTTATTTACATCATACTGCGTTGGTGTAGCCCCTCATTTCATACAGTACCTAAAACAGGCCATTTTAGCTCCTCTGCTGCAGTGGGGCTTGTCCCACAGTTTGGGAGCCACTGCATTAAGCCAATTTTCTTCTGATTGGCTGTTTCTCGTAAACAGAAGGTTTAAACAGCAGATGGGTGGGGCTTCTGGACTCTCAATCAGGTAGCCAAGAATAGAAAAAACTGTCTGAAACAGATGATTATAGTGTAGGCTGAAGTCTGAGTGTTTGTCTCACAGGGACATACACTGACCTCATTATATGACATTTTGGCCATGTTAGTTATAACCACAATAGGAGTGCATATATATGACTTAAAATAAATGAAAGTCACTATAGTCCACTTTAATTTGTTAGAGAATAAAAATGGCTGTCATTATTTACCAAACATGTGTTTGTCATCAGACATGGTCAACTTGGAAAGTTATGACAGCGAGGGACCAGTGACTCCTGAAACAGATGACTCCACAGAGGTAGATCCAAAGTAATCCTTGGTCTTGTCATTTCTCCTGGCTGACCGGCCAGGCTGTTGGAAAAGTCTTCATCCGCTGGTCACTTGGCATGCTTCTTTATCCATCTAATTTAGCTCATTTAAGACGAGGCTGTTAAAACAGCATACAACCTTTCCTTAAATCTCATGTTCTTTCCTTTCGCATTAGGCACACCTCCAAATTAAGATTAATACACAAAAACAATATTGAGAAAGAGGAAGGACAGCATCGAACAGGCATGTTTTACTCATCTTTGTAGACAATTTGAATGTGCATCAGCAAAGACCAAATTTAACAGGTGATAGAGAATGATCTGTGAACATGCAGAACTAGCTTTCTGTCCTCCCACTAGATCATATTTAAGCTTTGCACTGTGATCTTTGATGCGTAGGGTAAGATGAGAGCAATGAAACCACCAGGAGAGGCCGACTTCCAGACCATCAAGCTGATCAGTAATGGAGCATATGGGTGAGTGGACCATTTTTCTCACTTACATATGCGCTTTAACAAACAACACAGAATTAGTGAAAATAAGATCCTCAAACTCCACGTGTCTCTGGGTGTTTGAATGTGAACCAGTGCTGTTTACCTGGTGCGGCATCTGGAGACACGGCAGCGATTTGCCATGAAGAAGATTAACAAGCAGAACCTGACCCTGAGGAACCAAATCCAGCAGGCCTTTGTGGAACGAGACATTCTTACCTTTGCAGAGAATCCCTTTGTTGTCTCCATGTTCTGTTCCTTTGAAACGCGACGGCACCTCTGCATGGTCATGGAGTACGTAGAAGGTGAGGATAGAGGTCTGCGTGTGTGGCTGCATGCAAACAAGGCATACTAATGGAAAAATATTTCGTAGGTGCAGTACTGTGCAAAAGTCTTGAGCAACCTATCGTTTCTTTATATTTTGCTTTTAAGCAAAATATATTATGTAAAAATCTATGAAAAACACCAATGATAACACAATTTGGCAGGCATTAAATAATATTTTTGCACCAACAAGATGATTCCCAAAAAGCTATTAGCCAAAAATTTGGTATTTACAGAACAATTTAACCATTTATTTGCTATTGAAATATGCAAAAGGGCATATAATAATTAAAATGCAAAATATTCATCAGAAAAGTGCTCTTCACTTGCAGAGAAGGATTGGCCCAAGGAAAAGAAAAAAAACACCTTCCCATATTAAATTAAAAGCTAATATATCTGTCAACAATAAAAGTATCTCACAGGCTCGATGCCTTGTTGAAAACTCACCTGCTGTACTTTCATCAGCTGAAGATGCAATTTTGGAAGCAGTGCAGATGTGTTCCAGAATATTCCTAAAGTTTTCCTGGGGAAATAGTTTATAGAATGGGATGAACTTATTTTACCAGCTTATTGCTAACTCAGTAATCTCAGAGCAAATAAGCAAAACAACATCACCCAAAACAAGTCTTACTAAGTAAAAAAACAATAGCTAATTGAAGTGTAACAATGCTGGAATATAACCGCAGAGATTCCAGACTAATGTGTATAATGTAAGAGTCAAGTCTGTGAAACCGAACCTCCGTTTCATAATGGGGAAATTCTAGTCACATACTAATAGGATTCCACCTGCTACTAGAACAGGTTGAGGATCAAAGGAGTGTTACCCAGTTGTTTTACTCAGAAGGATTTATTAATGCTAATGCAACATTTTGCATTATATGTAAAAATGATCACGGCTAGCAAATATGAAGAGCACATCTGTTAACTGACTAGTGAGCTAACTGTAGGCTACCAACCATAATGCCTGTTTACACTCAGCATAACCAAAAATCTCACCGTACCTTTTCTGAACTGAACGCAAGTGTCAGTTTTATTTATATAGCAAATTTCATTACATGTAAAATCAATGTGCTGCCAAAGCAGATAAATCATGTGAAACTATGTGGGTCTACAGTGTCTTAAGGCAACAAAAACAACAAAGCAAAAAATACAAGTTGACAAACACACACACACACACACACACACACACACACACAAACACACACACACACACACACACAAACGTAGTTATTATATGTAGGCCTGTGTGAATGCATGCAATCAGAGTTATAATGCACCTCAGGTCAGCTTGATCCTAAGAACATGGCCACAGTAACTGAAAGCACCCTCAGCACACTTCAGTCTAATTCTTGGAACAGTTAACAGATCTGCACATGATGACCTGAGACGTCTGATTGGGTTATACACAGTGAGGAAGTCAGAGATGTATTGGCGACCAAACCATTGAGAACTTTATGAAACAATAGAAGGGTTTTAAAGGTTATCCTGTATTGAAGACTAATTTGATGCTTCTGTTTAACTAACATCATTATTAGTAAATGTTAATGAAAAAATGATGTAATTAGTCATGGGAACATACCTTTATCCTTTTCTTCCTCTAACAGCAAACAAGTTACAGTGTGCAGGAACATAACCCCGGCTCTGACACAGGCAGCGGAAATCATTAAACTGCTTACATTAGTTCAACAATCTGTTCGCATATTTTATTTCTGTTTTGTATAATTACTAGTGCTATATCACACACACAAAAAACATATATTGATTTACCTGTTGCTGGGAGCTCCCTGTTGGTGTGGGGGCCCCAAGCAGCTGTTTAGTCTGGTTATGCCTTGGGTTGCCTCTCCATTAGACTATTACATGAGCAAAGTTAAGACTGGTCTACAGACCAGCCTGAACTATCGTTCCATCAGGGTGCTGGTAGTGGTCCAGAGGAGCACAAAGAGCTGGCCTTGTAGAGATCAGCCAAAATCACATTAAGTGCTGTTTTGTTTTTGTTTTTTGGTTTGTTTGTTTGTTTTTGTTTTTTGTTTTTGTTTTTTTTTACATGCACAGCAGCTGAACCTTATGATCAGGTCTTGCACACTTACCAGACCGTGTCTGTGCTAAATTTAGTTTAGAACATGAAGAGCTGTCCCAACTGTCACAGCAATGCATGCCACAGTAGCTGAGATGTCTCTCTGAAGAAAAATATGAACCTCGTCACGGTGCTAAAGTAAAAATCTGTGACTGACCAAAGCACTGTATTTCAGTATACTGTGTCATCCTTTTGAAATCATAAATATCTATAGCAGGTTCCACGTCTGAGTTATTTTTCAGTTTTTTTGACAGTACCCCTGTGAGGGCCAAAAATGAAAATGAAATACAAACTGATGTGTTATGAAACAGAAGTCCAAAAACATAAAGTTTGAAAAAATAGAGACAACATGTAATAAGGTGAACACAGCACTGTAAATACACAAGAGGCAAACTAGATACGGGCGCAGCCAGTGACGGCAGGGAAGACAGTCACACCTGAAGGAAACAGTCAAAGACAGGAAGTAGGACCAACCAAAACATAAAAGGAAAGAGGCTAACAAAATTAAACAGAAAGTGACTGAAGCAAAAACTTGAACATAGTCAAAGACAGGGAAAGACAGGCAAAGAAACACAAAAGACAGTGGGAAAAACTACAAATGAAAAAAAATATTCCAGTATGATTCAAAGCACAGTCATTGTCTTCAGTATGGCACAACTGCTGGATTGAGGTCCATTATGTGTGCTGCTCATTGGTTTAAATGGGAGTTAAAATAGTCTAGCACAAAAGCTACCAGGAGACATTCATTGTAACTGGTAACGTCGACCACGACGCTGATCAAATAATGAATTGTGTGGCAGGTGGGGACTGTGCCACTCTGCTGAAGAATATCGGGGCTCTGCCTGTGGAAATGGCACGCATGTACTTTGCAGAGACAGTCCTAGCGCTGGAGTACTTACACAACTATGGCATTGTGCACCGTGACCTCAAACCTGACAAGTAAGGCGGAGTTAGTTTCTATCAAATTGTTCCAGAGAATGCAAACCCTATTTCACTGCTAAGAAATATGTAACTTTTCTCTTTCTATTCTCAGCCTCCTCATTACCTCAATGGGCCACATCAAGCTGACTGACTTTGGCCTGTCTAAGATGGGTCTGATGAGTCTGACCACCAACTTGTATGAAGGACACATAGAGAAGGATACTCGGGAGTTTTTGGATAAACAGGTGTGGCAAAGATAACAGTGGCTTGTCTTTAAATTTGTTTAAATAAACTCTGACAAGGCGTCTGAATTCTACATGGTCAAATTAATGAAGCTCAGCTGTGTTAAAATTAAGTATTCAGTGAATTTTAATTAATTTGAATTATTAGAGTAACATACTTCAAGGGAGCTGTTTTTTAAATCAGCATTGCAGTGTAAACTGTTTAAATACAGTATGACCTCAGCAAAGATTCATTATGAAATGTCCTTTGATGGCTACATTTCCATGCAAAGATATCCCCTTTTATTGTGTGGCAGGCATATGTGACAAAATGAGGCACAGTTGGCACAACAGTAGATTGGTTATTATAATCATTTCTCTTTTAGAAAAGGCTTATATTTTCAGGGCTTTTATTCGGCACTCGTGCTTTGAATTTAAGCCTCATTATTTCTCATGCATTCATCGTGTCGACCACATATCTGTCAGGATTCAGTGAATGCCCATCTGCACATGAAAAAAAAAAACACTCACCGGGGCTTTCATCTTGTCTTGGCATCTCTGAGGTGATGGCTTGGCTTAGCATAAATATGCATGCTCTCCACATGCTGTGTGTTTCACACCCAGTGACAACTGTGTCTCATTTAGCTACTGTATGGTTTTAAATAATGAATATGATTAAATTAGTTGTGAAAGAAATGTTATTAGCAGCGAATATACACATGCCTGTGATGAGGAGTGGGTCCAAAGTAATCCACAAAAGTCTGAGGTCAAAAATTTTTTAAAATCAACTGCTGATTTCCTCTTAGGTGTGTGGAACCCCAGAGTATATCGCCCCAGAGGTTATTCTTCGGCAGGGTTATGGAAAGCCAGTGGACTGGTGGGCTATGGGCATCATCCTGTACGAGTTCCTGGTGGGTTGCGTACCTTTCTTTGGAGACACGCCAGAGGAGCTGTTTGGACAGGTCATTACAGGTGAGAGATCAACATGTCTGAGTGGAATTTGCATTTGTAGGTGGATGTGAACCACACACTGAGCACTGCTATTAGAAAGAACAAAATGTTGTTCCTTCACCATCTACTGTGATCTTCTCATGCCCTTCCCCTTCTCTCTCTCGCGGCTTTTATCTGGTAGATGACATAGTGTGGCCAGAAGGAGATGAGGCACTTCCTGTTGATGCCCAGCACCTGATCTCCTCCCTTCTGCAGACAAATCCTCTGGTTCGTCTGGGCACAGGTCAGTCACCTACAGGAGGGGTTCTGGCTTCCCCAGGATTCCTTCACAACCCCAGCAAATGAAATCATGTAGTCATTTATCACCATCAGAAGTTATGTTCTGTGTGCATGCATTTAGATTTGAATCAAATATGATGGTCTTTCACACAGATTTATACATAATAACTGTGCAATACCCACATCTCTGTGCAATATTATAATATTCACACTGAACAATATCTATCACTCCTATATTGTGTAATATCCAATATTCATCCACTAGTGCAATATTCATTCACCAAGTGCAATACTCACCAGCTTCATTATTATATGTATATACTTATTTTATTTTTTACAATGATATGATATATATATATATATATATATATATATATATATATATATATATATATATATATATATATAGTATATATATATATATATATATATATATATATATATATATATTATACATTCTTACACATTATTTGTATATTTTATACATACTGTTTTATTTTATATATATTTTTAGATTATATTAGATTATTATATTTTTATTTTAGATATTTTGACTTTCTATTGCATGGCACTGAACAGGAGTGGCCCTTCAATCTCATTGTACATCCTGTATAATGACAATAAAGGCATTCTATTCTATTCTATTCTATTATATTATATTATATTATATCATATTCTAATGTAGATTTCAAGGCTCCAATATTTTGGGGCTATTCTAATCAAATTTGTTTATTCTCAGCTGTGGTAATAATTCTTTTTCTGTTTAGACTTCTCCATTAGCTCTTGTTCATTCTCATTTCCAGCTTATGGTGTAATGTCAATGCATGGATAATGAAGGTATACACTCAACAGCCACTTCATTAGGGATGCCTGTTCAGCTGCCCCTTGAGCAAATATCCTATCAGCCAATCACATGACAGCTACTCAGTGCATTTAGGCATGTAGACATGGTCAAGATGACCTGCTAAAGGTCAAACTGAGCATCAGAATGGGGAAGAAAGGTGGCATGGTCATTGGTGCCAGACAGGTGAGTGCTACTCCTGTGACACTCCGTGTGGTCAGGCTCACCAGAATGCATGGGTTCACCAAAGCTGGGCAACAGAAGACTGGAAAAACATTTTCTATTCTGATGAGTCTATGTTTCTGCTGCAGTGTTTGGATGGTAGGGTCAGAATTTGGCATAAACAACATGAAATCATGGATCCACCATGCCTTGTATCAGTGGGTCAGCCTGGTGATGATGTAATGGTGTGTGGGATATTTTCTTGGAACACTTTGGGCTCCTTGGTACCATCATTTAAACACCACAGCCTACCTGACTATTGTTGCTGGCCACATCCATCTCTTTATAGCCACAGTGTGCCCATCTTCTGATGGCTGCTTCCAGCAGAACAGCACACCATGTCCCAAAGCTCAGATCATAGTGAGTTCACTGCACTCAGATGGCCTCCACAATCATGATGTCATGTCGTGGGATGTGGTGGAACAAGAGATTTGCATCATGGATCTGCAGCCAACAAATCTGCAGCAATTGTGTGATGCTATCATGTCAATACAGACCAAAATCTCTGAGGAATCTTGTCAAATCTCTGCCACAAAGAATTAAGGCAGTTCTGAAGGCAGAAGGGGGTACAACTCAGTACTAGCAAGGTGTACCTAATGAAGTGGTTGGTATATTTAGATTAGAGAAAATACTTGGCAATCTCTCCATTTTCCCTGAACAATTTTAAGGTTGTGTGACTTGAGTATTTTATTTTTGTGCCACATTTACATTTTCTGAAATATATTTGTTTTATAATTCGTTCCTCTTGAGTTATTTAACACCTTCCATTTTTAGTTACTTCCCAGTATTAAGGTTTTTCCTTACAAAACATGACCGGCTCATAAAAAAGCGGTACTCTGTTATAAAGTAAACCACACAACAGTATGTGCAAGTGCAACAAATAGTCAGATGCTTTTTTGCAAAGATTATGATAAACTTTTTCTGGAAAAATGGACTAAATTGAACAATTCCCATGGTGAGAACTTTGTTTTGAATTTGAATCCATTCCCAACTTAAGAATGACACAGCCTGATGTGAAATCTGTGGCCTAGTCAAACCTATTATTTACAGTTCCAGTCAGCACACCAAACTAAGATTAAGTACCTTCTTCTGTGTGTTTTCATAGACTCATTCTGGTTTCCTGATGATTTCATTGCTGAGATTTCCTTTTTACTGCCTGATAAGCTTTGCTCCATATCTCACCAGTGACACGAGATATTGTATATGCTTTTGTTTCTATCCAGGACTTTTACTTGTAGTTGAGTTTTTTACCATGCTGTAATAGCACTTTCATGTAAGAAATGCATATGAATACTTCCCCACCACTGCAAGTACCCCTTGGGTACACCTAACCCTGACTGGGACTCACTGATCTAGAACAATAGCTGTCATCTTGCATGTTGGCTCACGGGTTCAGTTTACCCAAATATGTCAGCTTCATTCAGGGTGGAAATGCCTTTACATGCTTTAGGGCTGCCGTTATTACCTGTCTGCCATTGCTCTCACTCACTCTCTCTTCATATACCCGCCTCCTTTCCTTTGCTCTGTCCCCAAGGTGGTGCTTTTGAAGTGAAGCAGCACTCATTCTTCACTGAGGTGGACTGGAACAGCCTGCTGAGACAGAAGGCAGAGTTCATCCCTCATCTAGAGTCAGAGGAAGACACCAGTTATTTTGACAGTAAGTTCACCTCTGGGAATGCAGGATGCTATGGAAAAGTTTGATTTCAGGCATGGACAAGAGATCCTTTAGACTTTAGAATTTCTTACTCTTGGAAACAGATTAAGCTCTTCACCCCACCACCATCATTAACTCTCCCATTTAAATGTAGAAAGGCATTTGTTAGCATAAATAACATTTTTAGACTTGAATGTGTCAGTGGGGGGAGCAAGAAGGTAGTGCTGACTGAATGTGCACTACTTCTCACCACCAGCCCGTTCTGAGCGTTACCACCACGTGCAATCATATGATGAAGATGATACCAATGATGATGAGCCTGTGGAGATTCATCGCTTCTCGTCGTGTTCCCCTCGCTTTAGTAAGGTCAGGACTTTCTTTTTTTCTATAATGTTTATTCATCAATCTAGATCCATAGCCCATTAAAGCCCCAAAATATTTACTGTAATGCTGTGTGGACATGAAGGTGTACAGCAGTATGGAGCATCTGTCCCAGCTGGAGCATAAACCTCATGGCGTGACTCTAAGGGAGCACAAGGTCCCCAGGGAGGACCGAGTGGCCAAGAGAGAAAGCCTGGGAAGTGTCACCCTCCGAGAGAAGAGCTGGAGGACCGGCTCACCGGAGATGTGAGTACAAGCAGAGTTAATAAAAACAGCTGTCTGTGTTTGTTAGACAGTTTCAATGTGTCTTTTATCTACTACAGAGGATCACTCTCATTAAAAGTTTAGTCAAGATATGGCTGCCTTTGTTTTTCAGGAAACGCTTGTCCTGCTCAGAGTCCTCCTTCATTGAAAGTGACTACAGCCCTCCGTCTGGGGCGCGAAGACGATTCTCTGCCCTTATGGATACTTACCGATTGGCCTCCGCTCTGGAGTTGGACTCTGAGCTGCCTGTCCCAGGCAGGCAACCTCCAGTAAAGACCAGAGGAACTTCTTTGGAAGGAGCCATGAGTTCCATCTCTTCTCAAAGTGATCTGAAGACATTTCTTAAAGAATGTAATGGTCTTGGAACTGGAGGTAAGAAGGGACGAGGCAACATGTCATCACTTGAACAATTTCATTTGTGACCCTAAACATCAAAATTTTCTGTCTTCTTTCATGTCTCTACCTTGGCACAGACAAACTGTTGAGACCTGCTGATGCATCATTGCCTCTGCCGAGCAGTGCTACTATTACGGGGCTTACAGAGCCACAGGGGGCTCGTGGGGCCACCACAGACCTTGTGCTGCGTAGAGTTCGCCACCAGCACCTCTCAGAAGGAGAAAAGCGTAACTCAAGACCAGGAACCAAAGTTATCAAATCTGCCTCTGCCACTGCTCTGTCTGTCATCATTCCTGCAGGTAAAGGCATTTCTTATACTGTGCTAACAAAGAAATTTTCAAAGGGTATTTGGAAATGAATCCTTTGTCATTCTCTCCTCAGTGGAACAACATACTGCATCCCCTCTGGCGAGCCCCATGTCTCCTCGCTCCCTCTCGTCCAACCCTTCTTCTCGTGACTCATCCCCCAGCCGAGACTACTCTCCGATGGTCAACATCCTGCATTCTCCCATCACCATCCACCGCTCCGGGAAGAAGTATGGCTTCACTCTCCGAGCAATCAGAGTCTACATGGGAGACAGTGATGTTTACAGCGTGCATCACATGGTCTGGGTGAGAGAGCAAAGCCAACAGAATACAGATAACTCAATTCTTCTATTTAAAACAATGCAGAAGAAAATATGATTACTGCTAGTTATTTGTGTAGAGCCTTTCATGTGGTTTGGCTGTTCTTTTAGCAGAGCATTAGTTATTATTAAAAATGCAAAATGTGCCGGAAAATGAATAAAAAGGAAAAGTGGTGTGGCTCATGTAAAGAACCATGTGGAATACCTTATGGACTCTGATGGGAATTTGAATTAACATTGGTCTGAATGGTAAAATCTGACATTAATTTATCTGTTCTAATCACAGCATGTGGAAGATGGAGGTCCTGCTCAGGAGGCTGGACTTAGTGCTGGTGACCTCATCACTCACGTAAATGGGGAGTCAGTCCATGGTCTGGTCCATACAGAAGTGGTGGAGCTGATCCTGAAGGTAAGAGAGCTCTACAATAAATAA
This sequence comes from Pterophyllum scalare, assembly GCA_024447675.2. Lineage (NCBI taxonomy): Eukaryota > Metazoa > Chordata > Actinopteri > Cichliformes > Cichlidae > Pterophyllum > Pterophyllum scalare. Next base: position 62,813 of record JAMQGT020012457.1, on the reverse strand, counting down.
ATAAAAAATCTACTCTCTACTATATGTATATAATAATAAAATGCATGTAATTTTATATTAACTGCAGAGTGGGAACAAGGTGACTATCACAACCACTCCTTTTGAGAACACCTCCATCAAAGTGGGTCCTGCCCGAAAGTCCAGCTATAAATGCAAGATGGCCCGGCGCAGCAAGAGAACTGGAGCTAAGGACGGACAAGAGTGCGTTGCTGCAGAATTCCAACAAAACATATTCCTTAATCATTTGGATGACTTCACTCTAATAATTTGACTTTTTAATTTCAGTAAGAAGCGCAGTTCCCTGTTCAGGAAAATCACCAAGCAGTCCAACCTGCTCCACACCAGCCGGAGTCTCTCCTCTTTAAATCGCTCCCTGTCGTCTGGAGACAGTCTCCCGGGCTCCCCCACCCACAGCCTCTCCGCACGCTCGCCCACTCAGAGTTATCGCACTGCTCTTGAATCCCCATACCTGGGTTAGTGTGTAAGGCAAACAGTACATGTGCCTGCTGTTAGCTAGTTTAAAAGCAAGAAACAATTGGGGAGCAGTGCCATGGAGCAACATGTGTGCAATGGCCTAAAATGTTGTCTTGCCTGTGCAATGGAACTACGTCTGCTGGTGGTTTAGTGTTTTATATTAACTCTATCACTGATGTGTTTCATCACACTACAGTTGTATAATTTAGCCTACAACTCAACACACATATTTAAGAGTGCACTACCTCTTTAAAAAGAGTACGAAACACAATTAGTGTAAACACGCACATTCATTTCATTTTGTTACAAAATATTCAAATGTCCTTATTTTTTCCTTAGGCACCTCCTCCCAGAGCAGCTCCCCAGCATCCAGCACTCCTAACTCACCTGCAGCCTCTCACCACATGAGGCCCAGCTCCCTGCACGGCCTTTCTCCCAAACTTCACCGCCAGTACCGCTCTGCTCGCTGCAAATCTGCCGGCAACATCCCATTGTCCCCACTGGCTCACACCCCGTCCCCAACCACCTCCTCTCCACCACCGCTCACTGGTCACACAGTAGGGAGCTCCAATACAACGCAGATGTTTCCTGCCAAGCTGCACTCCTCACCTCCTGTTGCCCGCCCGCGTCCCAAGAGTGCGGAGCCACCCAGGTCCCCTTTGCTGCAGCGGGTGCAGTCTGCAGAGAAGTTAGGAGCACCAATTCTACCTTCTTCCTCTTCATCATCATCATCGCCTTCTCCTCTGACAGGCGGGGTGTCATTACGCAAACATAGCCTGGAGGTGACACATGGGGACTACAGGAGAGAGTCTTTCCACTGTGAGCACAGTCTACAAAGTCTGCTAGAGATAGAAGGAGAGAACGGGCCTGCTCCCCCATCTCCCTCATCATCATCCTCCCCCTCTCCTCCTATGGGCGGGGATGTTGGAGGCCTAAAGCCTGTGAGAAGGTTGGGAAGGCAGGAATCACCACTCAGCCGTGACAGGCTCTTAACAGCGAGAGAAAAAGACACCCAAACCACAGAGCCTGAGCCTGCTGGATCACAAACTGAGAGCGCAGCTTCTAAAGCAGAGTCTAAGACAAGTGTTGTTGACACAAGTAAAACATTACCTCCTACTGAGGTTGCAAAGAGTAACAGGTGTGCAGCTGCAGTTGAAATCAAGTCCAGTGCCTCATCTTCAGAGACCAAGCCCGGTTCTGGGAACAAAGCTCCAGGTTCAAGCGCTTCAGGTTCTGAGGCAACAATCTCCAAGAGTAAACTCAGTGAGAAAATCTCAACCCCAGGCACATCAAGGGGTCTACAAAAGCAAGACACTAAGCAGCAAAGTGCACAAACAGACAGTGGACCTGCAGCTCAGGAGAAGAGTGAAGAGAAAGCAAAGGGCACTGCAGGTGCACACAAAGGGAACTTGCAGAAAGCATCATCCATAGAGCAGTCCAAGCAGCGTAAAGGTACAGACACGATCGAGAAAGGAGGCTTAAATGGCAGCGATAAAGCAAATGATACAACCAAGATCAAGGGACCTACACCTCCAGTTCCAAGTCAGGTTCAAACCTATGCGGCAGCCAGATGGAAGGAGGAGAAGCCAACAAGCAGGGGAGTCAAGGAGGAGAGGGCACACCTGGAAGTCCTGGAGGAGATTCCCGTGCCCCTGTCCTCACCTGGCTCAAGCAAATCACGGCCCATGTCTCCGGGGGATAAAGCCAGCTTTGTTACCCAGCTCACGAGTGTGGCCAAAACAGTCCTCGGGCCTATGAAAGGAGGATCACAGGACGGGGGCAAATTAAAGGACACATCCAAGTCGAGCGAGGAGAAGCGGGGAAGCTCGGCAGGAAAAGCAGAGGCTTCATCTGGGGCCGTACGCCGGGGGGCTCAGACAGCAGCCAGTGCTAGCGCTATCCAGTCTGATAAAGGAAACATTCGGAGCTCCAAGCATCATTCATGATAAAAGAGCTTTAGAATGAGTGCGACTGTCCCATGCAATGCCTTTTACTGTAGCATCACACTGACATATCATAAATTTACATGTCTGTAAATGGAGAAAAACACTGAAAAAAAGACCAAAAAGATGACACGTCAACTAATGAGAACAAAGTTGCATCAGCTAGCTACTGTTGGAAAACTTAATGTAGACCTGTGTATGTACATGTGTTCATCACAATGTGTTGCATATAGTACAAAAAAATGCATATGTCTTAATGCATGTCTAATACTGTACATGGGAAATGAAAAAAAATATTTAAAAAGAAAAAATATATACATACAGCAGACCTTAAAGTAGAGAACACTGTGAACAACCTTTCAACTGAATGCAGCCACCTGCAAACAACAGGTAGGATTCTGCTATAAACGTATGAGGTTCCACTTGCGCCAAAATCATGTTCACGTGTTCACTGTGTATGTCGACATGTGACAAAACATTTTTAACTGGTACAAAAAAAAGCATCCTTTGAAATACAGGATTAATTTAATATTGTGAATCAGCTACACAGTATGTTAAAGATTACTTCCTCTGTTATGGCTTCCAGGCTCTGGAGCAATCTGCCATCCCACATAAGGTCATACCTAACAGCTGCCAATTTTAAATCACTTTTAATACCCAACAAATTGTGTTACTTTTAGTCAAATCTGAGGTGCTTAATGTTTTTTGTTAAGTCTACTGTGAACATACATTTTCTTACTGTTCACTTAGTCTTTTTTTTGGCCACAGCAGCTTTATTGACAGTTTAGAGTGACAGGAAAGCAGGAGGAAAGATGGGGGGAAGACATGCAGTAAAGAGCTACAGGTCGGGACTCAAACCTGCACTGCCTGCTTCTTGCCTCGCAGCATCCATGGTCACCTGCTCTACCACTGAGCCACACCGGCGCCCGAGTCTTTTGTCATTTTTATTTGTAGATTTTATTAATTTTGTTTTTACTCTGGGGTTTTCATTTTGTTTTACTCATAAGGTTTTTTATTAATTTTGTCATTTGTGCTTTGTTCTAAATATTTATCACGTTTCTGAGTACAGTTAGGTTGATAACTTTAATTTGGACAATAACACATTTTTTTGTCATTTTATCTCTGTACACCACCACAGTGGATTTTTGCATAAACTGTTTAGGAATTACAGATACTTTTATACACAGTCCCCAGTTTTCAGAGGCTCAAAAGGAATTAAACAAACTAGTATGATTTTAAATATCAGGATTGTTTTTAATGCTTGGATGAAAATCCTTTTCAGTCAGTGACTACCTGAAATCTAGAACCCGTGGACATCCATGTTGCTGTTTCCTCCCTTGAGATGCTCTGCCAGGCCTTTACTGCAGCCACCTTCAGCTGCTGCTTGTTTTTGAATCTCTCTGAATCTCTCTGAATTTAATAACTGAAAAGCTACTCAGCTGGGTTGAGATCAGGTGACTGATTGAAGAATATCCCATTTCTTTGCCTTGAGAAACTCTTGGGCTGCTTTTGCAGTATGTTTTGGGTCATTATTTATTTGCACTGTGATGAATCTGAGCAGAGAGAGTACAGCCCTATGCAGTCCACACTTCATCCTGCTGCTTCTATCAGCAGTCACATCATCAGTAAACACCAGTGACCATGTTCCACTGGCAGCCATAATTGTCCATGCCATAACAGTCTCCACCATGTTTGACAGATGATGTGGTTTGCTTTAGATCATGAGCTGTTTCTTCTTTCTCCAGACTTTTCTCAATATTGTGGTACAAGTTCATCTTGGATTCATCTGTCCAGATATTTTTTTTCAGAACTGTGCAGGCTCTTTAGATGTTTTTCTGGCAAAGTTTAATCCAACCATCCTGTTCTTGAGTATAACCAGCGGTTTGCACCTTGTTGGAAAACCTCTGCATTTCCATTCATATTCGTAGGCTTTGACGGCCTTCACAAGAGCGTCCTTAACTTGTCAAGTTGTTTTTCTTAACCATGGACAAAAATTCTGCAATCATCCACTTTAATTGTGATTGGAAATATCTCACTGTCTAAAAACTTATGGAATTAACTGAATGTCAGTTTCTGTGTTTTACATTACCTTGTTTTCAGAGACTTAAATTGATGATACATTTGCCTCGTATGAAAAGCAATTTAGGTTACATTCTGTTGTTTTAAATGTGCTGTATAACAGAACCTGACATGTTCAGGAAGGCAGACAGTGAGCATGTGAATATAATTTTGGCACACATTTAACCTCATATAAATGGGCATTACATTTTCGATCAGCCCCATCATTTAGTTCAGCATGGCACTGACTGTAGTTCTTCGTGTTCAGTTACTTAAAGGGATCAGGCACAGAAGGGTTTTTCATGTGTCATGCACTGGGGGGGCAAATATTAGTAAACTCTGGACCAAGACACCAAATTGCTTGCAGTGATTGAACTAGAGTGGGCATCACCTTTTTTTTTCCAGATGTGTTTAAGGGCTGGGTTTCAGCGAGATAGTGAGAGGCTGCACAGGGACACTATGCAATGTGTTAATGATGCCACTTTTTTTGTGTGTGTGTCCTCGATATTAAGTTTACATTGTGCTCTAGATTACAAAAAATAAAATAATAATAATAATAATAATAATAAAAAGGAGAAAGGGTTGCAATAAGCCAAGCATTTTGTTAAAATAGCTGTCTCTGCTGGTTATAGTGAAATGTGAAATTACATATTTTAGCCAATTAAGTGAATATATAAGTGTGCTCAGTGTGCGGTAAGGAGAGAAAGTGGGGACAGAAGCATAATGAAAGTAGCACGTACAGGAGAGGTTGCTGTTTCACTCTTTTTTATTTATGCAGAAGTACAGTTTATGGTATAAAGTTAGGTGTGAAGGAAAGTGCCAGTGTTTTTATTTAGGGATAATGTGATGTTTTTGTTGAAGGTTTTTGGGGTTTTTTGTATTTAAATGTGTAACAATATGCAATCCAAAGTGCCCAGTTCCATGAAACTGAGCATCCTCGTCAGTGAAACAGTAGTAGGCTATACACAGGAGTAGATCTCAAAAGCATTTTAGTGTTGAGGTAATATTTATTGTTGTGTGTTAATGTGATCTTGATAGTTTTGGGACTCCAGGCCCCAGACCTGTTTTAGACTGCCACCTTGTGGATGAACTAACATGACACCAGAGGACATGAGGGACACAAGAAAATTAGTGAACGTTTAAGGAACAGTCTGCTATCTTTTGCCTGTGGATCTTTCTAGCCATCATACTTCTGATTGATTGATTGATTGATTGATTGAGAACACCTTTAGATCAGATCCAGATGTAATGGTTTAAAGACCCAATGTTTAAGACATTAAACAGTAGTGGTTTGTGTGTGATGTAAGAAAAATGCACTTTATGTTGTGTCAAATGTTTATTTCATATATATATATATATATATATATATATATATATATATATATATATATATATATATATATATATATAATTTTTTTTCTATTTGCTGTATTTATTAATTTATTTAAAAATCTGATTTACCATTAACATTAGTAAATGTAATTTTGAAATTGATTCATTTTAGACCAAGAAATCTACCAAATCTATGTGGCCACCCCATTCTGTGCAGTTTGGACCGGTCTTTCCATAAGTCGGAAGTTGTGATGTTTCTGTCACATCGATTTTTGTCCAAGTGTTAGGCTTGTTTACAACAACTTTGCTTTGTCAGACTGTTCATTACATTGTTACATAACTAATGGCCACTGTCGTGAAAAAAAAAAACTATAGTGCAGAATAAAATGCAAAGAAACTGCTTCTGGTGTCTCACTTTTTTGAGTCTAACGTGAACGTCCGCCCGGAGAGTCGGGGCTCACTATTATTGGTCCACCGTTGACCAATCACAGGAATGACGACACGTGACCTGTATAAACAGGAAGTGAGTACAAATTTATTTGATGGCTGCTGTTAGAGGAGTTTGAAGACCGAGGCAAACTGAGGCAAACTGAGCCAAGCGGAGCCGAACTCAGCCAAACAAAACAAAAACAGACGAGCACACTCACTCGCACTTACTCAGCAGCTTTGTCTTTTTACAGGAGGCAGAATGGCACTGCCGAAATGAAGGTAAAATGGATCGTTCATTGTGTTAATTCGCTTCATTTTAAATGACAGAGTCACTGCTGTGTTCACTGTAAAGTAGTGGTTTAAAAGTAAGGTTGTTAGTGTGTGAGATAAAATACAGAGGGAGCTTTTCGATTTATGCGTCTTTTTTCTTATTGGTGCAGCAGAGCTTAAGATGCCCTCCCCCTTGTTACATTTGTCTCTCCTATAGTTTACATTTTTCAGGTTAAATATTTTAAGTTTTTTTAAAAAAAAAAAAAAGCATGTGGGCATCTTTGTGATACATTGTTCAGTATTAAAACAAAGTTACCCAACCTTTCCAGCCTGTGCCCCCATTGGAAGGGGGTTAGGTACATCTGTGTTGTAGTTTTTTTTTGCAAAATTAAAAGTTTTTGGGGGGGGAATCTCAAAATATATATATTTTTTGAGTTGAGTATTGTTTTGTTTTCATTCCTACATGATTTATTATCTCACAGCCTCTCAGATTTATGTTGTTCCCCTTCTGAGAGTTGCCTTACCCTTATATTGAGTGGCACTGGACTAAACTACTGATCTGTTTATGAAGTTCTACTACTAGCACCAACTCGATGGTGCTTATGCATTGATGTAACTGTATTAAACTCATTCAGCCAGTTTCCCAGACATGAATTAAGTCTAGTCCCAAACTAAAAAAAAAAAACTCAATGATGAGCTCCATGGGGATAATTTAGTGCATGAAAATATATCAGTCATAGGGTCATTTTTCAGCAGTACCCTTACTTCTGCTACTTTAGTTCATTTTGCTTTATTTGTACAGTGTTTTACACTGTTGTCTTGGTACTTTCACACTTTCTCTTCTCATGTAGGTGCACATATTACATGAATTTGTCACTGCAGCATGTTGCCAAAATCCTGTATCTAAAATTTTAGAGTTAGTGGCCAAATTTTGGCTAAAATGGTACACCAGCAAGCTTCCTGTTGCAGTTAAATGAGCATATCTGAAATTCCTTGAGTCACAAGGTTCAGTCACATGCTTTCTCTTTTTCCTTACTGATCATTAATGGCTTTGCTGTGGATAACATTAGCCTCTGAGATCTGGCAGTAGCGTTTGTTTGTTGCAAGAATAAATTTATCCAGGGCTGATTGCGTCATATGTATTTAACTGAGCTGTTGTTTATTTTGTGTATGTAGGCTGCTGTGGTGATAATGAGCAATTCTTCCCACTCGGTCATGGTCATCTTCAAATGTTATGAATCCTAGTACCTCCTCTGCTCTGTTTTTGGGCCAGTCTGCTGCTCATGACCTCATGGACGACTGGGTCTTCTTCTCTACTGAATCAGCTGGATCTCAGGGCCTAGAAGAGAGCAGGGATGACCAGGAGGCAGAGGACACAGGCAGATTCAAAGACAAGTTGGTCTCAGCATGGAACAGTGTCAAATATGGTCAGTTTTTTGTTTTTGTGTTTTTTCCTCTTTGAGACTGAAAATGAATGATGTGGTTTCTACGCAGATGTGCTTGTGTTCTTTGTTTTGTGAAATTAAACAGTTTCTATTTTTCCTTTCAGGCTGGTCCTTGAAACATAAATCCAAATTTAGCAAGAGGTCTCCTGTGTTCATGCTGGGAAAATCCTATGAGCTCAAACATGAAGGTGAGGCATATTGTAGGAGGCCAGCATTTGTCCTGCATACTGCCTAAAATGATGTGTCATGTGACTGTAAAAGCAATGGAGAAAATTGTAATTCGGGCTCTGTAACTGTGCCAGGAGAACGAGATCGTTTCCGTCGCCGCTTTGCATCTCTCCTGTGGTTTACGTATAGACGGGGCTTCCCTCCGCTTCCTGGCTGCTCTCTGACCACCGACAGCGGTTGGGGTTGTGTCCTACGCACCAGCCAGATGTTGCTGGCACAGGGACTGTTCCTGCATCTGATGCCATCAGGTAATAATGCACAGTCTTGCTGCAGTGTGATCAATAAGTGAAAAGACGTGCAGAGATAAATTATTTTCATACAAACTGACAGACTTTACTTTCAGCTTTGATTTAAGGGTTGAAAAGTTTTTTATTAATTGAGGAATTACAACCTCTTTTTTCTCACATATTTCTCTATTTTCAGGAGCTCAAATGTAACTGGACAAATTACCATACAGATAAATAAATAAAATGATAAATAATATTTGAATCCCTTGCATGCAATAATTCCCTGAAATCTGAAGCCAAAGGCATTACTGAACAATGGGTTTCCTCCTTTTTTTTATGCTTTGACAGCCCTTTACTGCTGATGATGTCAGTTGTCGCTTGTTAGGATGTCTTTGTGCGTGACTCAGCCATTGTCAATTATTTCACATCTTTGCCTTTAAAAGCTTCTGAGATGTTTTACAGTATGTTTTAGGTTATTGTCTCATCTGTGCTGGACAATCAGCCTTACTGCATTTGAATAGAGAATAGAGTAGAAAGCTTTACTGTCATCAAACACGGAATATGATGAAAATGTAGCAAAACCGATATGTATATCAAACAAACACAAGGACTTACAGGGGAATAAATATGTAACAAATATACAAAATATACCTGAATCTGCAAAAAAAAGTTTAGCTCCACGCACTTTAGAATTCATCCAGCTGCATCTGTCTCCTGCAATCACCCATAAACACAAGTCATCCAGTGCCAGTGGAAGCCAAGCATGCCAAAACATCATGCTGATTGCTCTGTGGTTCACAAAAGGATGTATGATTCCGACTGAGGCTAATTTTAGTCTCATCTGTCCAAAGTACGAAGAATTAGTTCATTCATGTCTGCCTCCTGCAGGATGTTTTATACTCAGCTGCCTGGTCTGGAGAAGTTTGTCTTTGTCATGAAAGGATACTTTGATCATCAACTGTTTTTGCTCTTTTTATGCTTTGAAAGCTCACCTGTGCCCCCATGTAAAAAAAAAAACCTTTTGGTTTGGACATTATTAATATTCTTGCTATCTTTCTGATAGATTTTTTTTGTATTTGCGGCCCAGGGATGGACTGTTCAACTTGCACTGGAATCTCCTTTCACTGTGTAGTATGTTGGGGTTCATAGTTTTGGCAACTTTCAAGTCCACAGTTGCAATCACCTGCTGACATTTACCTGCTAAAACGTTAAGCAACATGAAGCACCTTTAGATTCAATTGTTCAATTGCATTTGATCATCTGAAAATGACAATTTAACTGTTATTTTACAGTTTTGCTCTACAGAGCCATAGGAAATTAATGAAAGATTTGACCGTGTACAACATAATATATTCCTTATTTATCCCAGCTTTAGATTTTTTTTTTAACAGCAAAAAAAAGCAAAGTTAATCAGAACAGTTGCATAACAAATGATCTGCATAAAGTAAGTAGAATTTTATTTAGCTCAATAGAAAAATAAAGTATGACAAAACAAATATCTTAATAAGAAAAAAAACTAAAAATAAATGTGTGGGAGAAGAAAAATGGGAAAACTGAGTTTTCCTGCTCACTGAAACAAAAATACAAACTCTACAATAACTGGTCTCTTATATAATGTATGGTATCTGAGCTGTATTTATGTAGATGGCATTTAACAATATTCTCTGTTTTTAAGGTTGGACTTGGTCTGGGAACCACCGTGTGGTCAAAGATGACATGGACCTGATTTGCCCTTCAAACGATGGATTTAGTTTAAATGAAAGGGGAAGCAAGATAAGTCGACATTTGAGCTTGGGTTCCATCCTGGACAGACCCATCGAGGATCCGCACGGAAGGATCTTATCCTGGTTTGCGGACAACGCCACAGCCCCCTTTGGCATACACCATCTTGTAGAACTGGGCAAAAGCTCAGGGAAGAAGGCTGGGGACTGGTATGGCCCATCCATTGCGGCACATATCCTCCGGTAAGACCTGAAGCGATAAAATAACAGACCAGTCATACTAAAAAAGTTTATTATGACCTCTAACAGTAAAAGTCATTCTGTTTCAGGAAAGCTGTGGAAGCTTCAACAGTGGACCTTCCCAACCTAGTTGTGTATGTAGCACAAGATTGCACCAGTGAGTGTTATCTTTAATATTCTGTCTTTTGAGAAGGAACAGATTGGGGATAAACCCTATATATATATATATACACAGTGTGTGTGTGTATATATATATATATATATATATATATATATATATATATATATATATTTTTTTTTTTTTAACTAAAGGGTTTGAATTATTGGTGAGATTTAATGAATCACATGGACGTGCGTTTAGATGTCTCTTTCCTTCTTTGTCTGTTCAGTCTACCTACAGGATGTGAGGACGCTGTGTGAGCAGCCTCACCCTCAGGCCTGGAAGTCTGTCATCATCCTGGTTCCCGTACGTCTTGGAGGACAAGATCTTAATCCGTCCTACATTTCCAGTGTCAAAGTACTGAACAAATATTTTTATGCATTAACCCCAGAAACATTGTATGTAATCTGGTTAGTTTATGAAGAAATGTTTCAAAGGCTGCTTGTGAGTTTTCAACAAAAGTAATTAAATTTCAAAAGAGACTCCTGCTTATAAAAGCAAAATACATCTCACAGTGAAAACCAAGCCATTCCTCTTATGTTCTTTCAAACAGAAACTCTTGATGTTGGAGTGCTGTATCGGGATCATTGGCGGCAAACCAAAGCACTCTTTGTTCTTTGTTGGCTTCCAGGGTAGGTTGAGTAAATTGTCCATTATGATTATTGTGTCAAGCTGTTTTATGTCAGTTCTTACATTCTCTTTCTTCCTCGGGTCCTTCTGGACTGAAGATGACCATCTGCTCTACTTGGACCCTCATTACTGTCAGCCCACAGTAGATATGACAAAGAAGAGCTTTCCTTTGGAGGTATGAGTCACCATTTCTCTTCTTCTTGCTTTCTGTTTTGTTTCCTCTTCTAAAAGCCTTTAAATCAGGTGAGACACACAGCCACAGCTCTACAGTACCTCTTTTCCACTGACACAAGCCTCTGCAGGTGCCTAACTCGAATGCATTTCTGCCGATAAATATAATCCGTTGCCAAAAAGCTTGCACCATTATGGCACTATGAAATTCCTGGGCCCAAAATTGGAATCGCTGTTAGAATCATGAAATTTTCAGGTGATTCACAGATTTTTTTGCTGTGTAATGTTTGGCTGTGAAACCTGTAAAAATCTGGGCTGTTTTTTAAAAGGGTGCCAAGTAAAACTGGCTCAGCAACTTTGGTGAATACCAGGTATTAAATTACTCATTCATCAGTACCACTGTACTGTACAATAACCTGGTTTAATGTTCAGTGTTTGGTTTGATAAACTATTCAATCGACATTTGGGAGAAATTGAACATTTTAACCATTTATCCACTTTTTAAAAAAAACCTTTTTCATCTCTTAAGCCATGCTGTGTTAGCTCTTAACCATTTATGTTTTATTATGAGATAACTGATCTGCTTGCATCCTTGCTAACTTGTTTTCATGCACATTTTGTCTATGAAATACTAATTTCTGGTTGGGATTTACTGGTATAAATGTTGAATCCATAATATGAGACTTTGTAGTTCCTCCTCTGAGCCTGATGAGATTTTTGTCTGGTCCCATTTCTCTCCATGCCACTTGCAGTCATTTCACTGTAAAACTCCGAGGAAAATGGCTTTCTCTCGCATGGATCCCAGCTGCACCATTGGATTTTATGCAAAAGGACAAAGGGAATTTGAGTCATTGTGCACAGGTGTTAATGAGGTATGTGCATGGATAATTTGGGCTTCTGTTTAAGTACTTTTATTACGTGAAATACAGTTTGTGTCAGACCTAGTCTGAATTTGTCTTGTCAGCATAGCATCCTTAAAAAAAAAAAAAATTGATGAAGTTCACTTGTAGGAATTATTCTACTCTCCACTGACTGTTCTTTCTTATTAGTTATTGTTCACCTTCTGTTTCCCACAGGCTCTCTCAGCGTCTGCAGAGACGTACCCCATGTTTATCTTTGAAGAGGGAAAAACACGCGAGGAGGCGAGAGCCACCACAGCCACACACGCCATCACCTTTATACAGAGGAAGACCCAACTGGGAAGAGTTGATACAAGCAGTAGTATGGATGAGTTTGTTCTACTGTAAACATAAAGAGATCATCTCTGCCCTGAGGGGCATTCTTCACTGAATTATCAAAGTAGCATTTGCACTTTTTGGCAACTACTGAGCATAAGAACAATATCCTTATCATTCACAAGCAGTGAGGTCGGTGGACTCCTTAATGGTCTTATATGGTGTTGGTATGCATCAGTAATTATACTGTTGTATTTTTATTGCTGCTTTTATTTATTTTTATCTTTTTTTTTTTTTTTTTTTTAGAGAGAAAAGTCTTTTAATAATGTGATCAATTGGAGGACTCTGAAGTATGATTATCATTTTTTTTTTTGCATCATCTTAATTGATTTGAGTTTACACAAACATCCATGAGGTCATTTTTACTTAATCTTTTCAAATGGGGATAAAAAAAATATTTATTTTTTTGTTGCCTCTCACTGTTGATTGTGAAGTGACCCCATGTGCTACACTTTAAGTGGACTGTGATTGGTTTGCACAAGAGAATTGACAAAGAGGATATTTTTTGTAAAAGAAGCTTGTAGAGTCAAATAGACATACATTCACTGGAAAATGAGGAAATTTACTGAAAATATTGTTGCAGGCTGACTTGCTTTTGCAGTTTATCTAAATAAACAGTTTAGGAACAAGAAAGTGGATTTTATTAAATAGAAATTAGCATTCACTATAGTGCACTTAAGACTTTAACTGCTGCATTTCCTTTTTATACTAACATTGTGAAAATAGCAGGCTTGCGTGAAGAGAGCAAGAATGAAAGAGATGAAGAGTAGCTTTTCATTTTCAGTGATGCTTCTATAGCAATTGACAGCAATGGTCATCTCAAGGAGCTTTATACTGTATATAATATAGTAATATAATAATAGAGAACCACAATGATCTGACCATCCCCTATGAGCAAGTTGTTGGTAATGGTGGGGAGAAAGAACTCCCTTTTAATAAGAAGAGACTTCCAGCAGAACCAGGATCATGGAAGGACAGCTGTCTGCAACAACCATATTAGGTAAGGGGAAAGAGAGTTTAATCCTCAAATAGGACCTCTCTCTTTTTGACCAAAAAAAAAAAGATTCATACTGGAGCTTTCTGTCTCATGTGGTTCTTGTTCCCTTCTTTTCTAAACAGCCATCATAATAATGTTATTTCAGTCCTTTGTGTGTAATCTGTGTAATGCAATACAAATGGACATGGTACTGAAGCTCATGCAGTACCAGTTGATTGCGAAACCTCTGCTCTTCCTTGATCACCTTCCCATGTACGTGATAAGCCAGGACACTGATCAGTCATGTGGAGCTCCTAAAAGTCCCCCAGTTCCCTCAGGAGGCACCCTTTTACAAGCCACAGATTTCCATCTGATTCTGTCACTGGAAGCCCTCGGCAGAGCCCGGTTCCTGTGTTACTGTCTCCTAGAAGGGAAAAAAAAAGACTGGTTCAGGCTCATATGCTGTTTTTGATTCTGCCCTTCAGCGAAGAGGAGCAAGTGTTGAGGCAAACATAGGCCAGTTCCTCTAGGTTCAGCTTCAGCTGAGCCCCAATGAGTACATGAGGCTCATTAAAGTGCTCTGCAATCCTAATTAGTGAATGTTCTTGTCAGACTGGTGATCATGAGAATGCAGACAATGCTGATGTGCGCTCTGCTGTCTCTGCTGCCTTGTTGACTATGGTGACAGCAGGAACAGCAAAGGTGTGTGTGCGTGTGCAATAAGACAGACTCATCAGCTGTATTTTATAAAGACTGGAATCCTTTTGAATTCCGTTTCCCTTATACCAGCATACAGCACCAAAGCATGGGATTGTGTGCAATCCAGCTTAAAGACACAGCCATGACCTCACCCTCCTAAAGCTGATCAGTCACATGTCAACAAGGCTCCAACATGCAACTCTAAATATCTTTTTAATCATGCAAAAACACAGATGAGCAGTTGAATCAGTTTTTAAGCTTATAACTGTATGATGTGTGTTACATAGCATCTCACAGTCTTTTGTTGTATGTGCTGTGCATATACACATTGCAGAATAATAAAAACAAAATTAAGGTAAATAAAAAAAATATAGTATGCTTTATGCAGGGAAATGCAAATAAGACTAAAAATCAACATAAGTTCTTTTTATACTAGATAATGTATGTTATATTAAATTTATTTGGAGTGGTAGTAATATTGAATATTATATAAACAGCTGTTTTATTAATCTTAATATGCAATTTGACGTAACACTTTAAACAATTGGGTTTCTGTTGTTTTACACGTTCAAATGCCATTTTTTTCCTTGGTTCATATTGAAGTGGGCTTCTTTACATGTATCTTTTTTCAGTATTTCCTTTGGTTTGTCGTTTGGGCTACAAATCATTAGATACTGTGTTTTAAACACCGATCAACAATACAAAACAATACCCACAAGGTTAGACATGAAGTCATGTTACAAACAAGGCAATAATTACATGAAAATTGTAGCCCATATCGTTTCAATGCCACTGCTTATTTAATTTTGGTTTCTCTCGCATATTATAGTATTTGTGTATTTTCACACCGATACACACTCACGTAAATCATATTCTTACAGCCTCCTCCACAATATTGTGTGTGACTCGGTCTCCCATCCCCCCACTCCTGCTTCTAGCTCTTTCGTGCCTGCTTGTATCGCAGAAGCTGCACTGGGCATGCGGGAAGCGAGCGAGGAGGGGCGGCGCTGTGGAGCCACACAAGCCGGTCTGTGCGATACAATCTGCCGAGAGAGGGGGGTGAAGGAAAAAAACCGACTGGGTAGGTCGGCTCTTTGTTTCTGGCTAGGAGGAAAACGAAGAGGCTTTGCGACCGGCGAGACTTCAAACATCAACTTCCACCACTTTGTGTAAGTCCGCTGTAATTTTGTTTGGCCAGTGAGAGAGTTTTGTCTGTGTTTTACGCGGCTATTAGAGGATTATTTGCGCTTTCATGGGGATTTCTTTCTTTTCTTCGTTAGAGAAAAAGAGACCGACATTACAGTGCCGCTGCCGTGGCGCGGCAGTGTGTAATGAATGAAAATTGTTTTTGGAAATGTGCTAAGAGCAGAGCACTGAGCCAGGGGTACGGGAGGCGCGTTGGATCAATCAGCTTGGGAAATGAAGGGATGCTCTAACCTTTCACATGTCGCCGCATCTCGGCCAGTATCTCGCGAAACAACACATATTTTTTTGCCCTAATTGGCCTCAGAGAGCATGGCCGGCTAGGCTAACTGATTTAGCTCGCTAACGTGCTAGCAGACAAGTTTAAGTCGGGCTTGTGTTCTTTGTAGGATTACCACTATTTTACTGTCATTTTCAGGCGGACCCAGTGAATACCATAACTATTATTACTGTATTATGAGAGGGAGCGTGTGAAAGCAACGGGGCTTAATATATACACAGTATAATATAAACTTAAATTCTGCTAGGCCCTGCTAACGTTAGCTAATAATAGCTAACCTAACTGTTCCTGTCTTGTAAATGTAAACATTGCACAGCTGGACAAAGTTTTTATAATTTACTGTTCTCCCGTTCATTTCAGAGAGGCGTCTGTTTTTATACCAAAGGGTTTGTTTGTGCTCGGACAGGGCCTCTTCGACAGAGGTTTCTGATCATCGTTTTCTTCCATGAAGTGATGTGCAAGTTAACTAGCTGTGTTTCTAAAATTTTCCAGACCAAGTTGAATCCCTCAAGTGACAAACTTGACCTTTACAAGTCTGATATTCAGCATAAATTTTATGAATAATCTTGTTCCTGTCAACAGCTGCCCAGCTTGTACATTTCAGCAGGACATCAGGAGTGGACATTTAAACCCTGTAACAGCATAACAAAAAACATTTCCACCTGTGTTAGCCAGTTCTAAATTCAGAGTTGCTTAAGATAAGATAAGATAAAACTTTAATGATCCAACTACGGGGAAATTTGCATATTACAGCAGCTAAAGTACAGAGAAGAAGAATGAAATAAAATAAATGCTTGCTGTAGTACGTATTTAACAGCACACTACCATTTGTGTCGTTTAACCAAACAAACAGCATATTAGGAAAACAGAATGACAGCATCGCTCTCATTTTAATGGTCGTTTATGACAGTGATCCCATCAAATAGTGAGCAGCTTTTCTGAATATACTACTGGCTTAACACAGCAATATGTAACATGTGAGACTGTCATCAGATGTAAAGATGTTAACAATTCTGATAACCAGTTATTCATTTAAGCCAGTCAGCAAGTAAAATTAAATGAATTGCTCATTTACTCTTGTCATATCTGTGTTGATTTAAAATCTTAAGGCTTTGGATTGTAGGTCAGATGAAATAAGCATTTGTAAGACATTTTGACATTTGATTTGAGGGCATCACAGTGGACATTTTTAACTATTTTCTAAAATGTTATATAGTCAATTTATTTATATCTTTACTTCTTTTATAAGGCACTGCATTTCTTTTATTTAAAATATTGAAATTTCACTGTATTTTATTCTAGTGTCAAGGATTTGAACTACCTCTTTAAGGCTGAAATGTAATTTCTCTTTAAGTACTTAAAGTAACATGTATGCATGCCTGGTTTTAATTCCTGTTATCTCCTTTTAAGGGTATTTCCTGCAGCCAACACGCTCTTAGTTTCCCCTGAGAGATGTCCACTCCTGACCCCCCTATGGGAGGGACACCTCGCCCTGGTCCCTCCCCAGGCCCAGGGCCATCTCCAGGAGGCATGATGGGCCCAAGTCCAGGTCCCTCACCAGGCTCTGCCCACAGCATGATGGGGCCCAGCCCAGGACCTCCAGGATCTGGACACCCTCATCCTCCACAGGGACCTTCAGGATATCCTCAGGACAACATGCACCAGATGCATAAAGTAATAAAAATATAACTTTGTCCAGTGACACCCCCCCCCACACACACACACACACTTGATTATTTTGAATACTTTAAACACAATAATGATTTATGTTTATCATCAAATCACTTAGTAATTGTGCAGTAACATCTCTTTTAACCAGGTTTATAGTTCTTCTCCTTCTAGAGTTTATTTCATTTACAAGTCTAGCTGGTTTTATTCATGATTATTGTTTCTTTTATGCAGCCCATGGAAGCCATGCATGAGAAGGGAATGCCCGATGACCCTCGCTACAGCCAGATGAAGGGTATGAGCATGAGACCAGGGGGACACAGTGGGATGGGACCCCCTCCAAGCCCAATGGACCAACATTCCCAAGGTAACTTGTCACTCAGGAATGCACTTTATATAACCTGTGACAACACTTGAAAGGTGAAACCTGAACAAACAGTATGGATTCATGTTGATTATGTATGTGGTGAAAGTGTGCATTTTGAATTGCCTCAGAACTTCAGTTAATGCACAGTGTGAAGAAAGATTGGACTGATGGAACTTCTTTTTGGCCCTGAAATGCTCTATGCAAAAGAAACCAGTAACATGTGTACAGTACATGTGTGTGTGTGTGTGTGAGAGAGAGAGTGTAAACCCATCCAGCCGGTTTCTCTTGTGTTGCTGTTCATTTAGCAGACAGCACTGGGCAGGGTGACAGAAGGGGCGGAGAGCAGGGGCTTCCCTTTTCAGACAACAACAAAAGCAGTTGCGTCTACAAAACCGCAGTTAGTAAGCAACAGAGGATGATGAGGAATATAGAAGCATTTAAATGACAGAACAGCAGTATTACAGTTCACCTAGAGTACATGGAGATAAGATTATCTGGTTCCCTTATTATCCTTATTCAGCATGTTTTTTAATCACATAAAATGTTTATTTCACATTTAAGAAATACATTTTTGCCATACCCATTATGCCTGTGTTCTACTTGCAGGTTACCCCTCTCCATTAGGAGGCTCAGAGCACGCACCTAGTCCTGTCCCAGCCAATGGCCCTCCTTCTGGTCCCATGATGCCAGGAGGTCCCTCTGGCCCAGGAGCAGGCCCTATGGAGGGCAGTGGGGACCCCAGTCAGGGTATGGGTCAACCAAATCGTGGGGGTCCCCAAGGGCCAGGGGGGCCCCCTGGTGCAGGAGGTGGACCAGGTGGTGCAGGTGGACCCACTCCTTTCAACCAGAACCAGCTACACCAACTCAGGGCTCAGATTATGGCCTATAAGATGCTGGCACGCAGTCAGCCCCTACCAGAGCACCTGCAAATGGCTGTGCAGGGAAAGAGGCCCATGCCAGGGATGCAGCAACAGCCAATGCCTAATATGCCACCTTCTACAGGGCCTGGAGGTGGCCCAGGTGCTGGGCCGGGACCAGCTCAACCAAACTACAACAGACCACATGGTCAGTTTAAAGAAAACTGTTTTCTGTTTGTTCTTTGTTTTTGGTACACACGTTTAAGGAAAATCTGAAGCCTTGATCCCCAAAAGTGCGAGGAGATGAGGATTATATCAAACACAGCAGACTTTTTACCAGCACAAAGGTCAATATAAATTAATGCAAAGGTGATTGTCCGTATTCTGCAATGAAACGTTTTTAACCTTATTGGATTGATTTCTTCCAGGATGATAATTCCTCCATCCATAAGTCGTGAGAGATTGCACATTGTCCAGCGATTGCTGATTATGTCAAAAATATGGTTTTTAATATGATTAATTTTATTGTTTTAGGTATGGTAGGTCCAAATATGGCACCTCCTGGACCAGCAGGAGTTCCCCAGGAATGCAAGGCCAGCCTACCAATGGACCTCCCAAATCATGGCCTGAAGGTAAACCCAATTTAAGTACTAAGTTCAAATGTGTGTATTT
Source organism: Pterophyllum scalare (assembly GCA_024447675.2). Lineage (NCBI taxonomy): Eukaryota > Metazoa > Chordata > Actinopteri > Cichliformes > Cichlidae > Pterophyllum > Pterophyllum scalare. Next base: position 43,528 of record JAMQGT020012457.1, on the reverse strand, counting down.
TGTTTGTACATACAGATAAAAGTAATTTCTTCTAAATTCATCTGTTTCTAGGACCAATGGTGAATGCTGCTGCCCCTTCTAACCCTCCCCAGAAGTTGATTCCACCTCAACCCACAGGTAGACCCTCTCCTGCTCCTCCCTCAGTGCCTCCAGCAGCCTCACCAGTTATGCCCCCTCAGACACAGTCACCAGGACAGCCTGCACAGCCCCCTCCCATGATGCTACACCAAAAGCAGAACCGCATAACCCCCATCCAAAAACCTCGTGGGCTCGATCCAGTGGAGATCCTCCAGGAGAGGGAGTACAGGTAGGGAACAATGTGGAATGACAGTGTTTAGTTACGCACCAAATATTTCTTCCTGAAACATGATGAAGAAAACTCATTCCCTGGTCCCTTATTTGGATGAACCACTGTTAAGTTAATATATTATTCAGGTGCTAATAGCCACGCTCACTTGCTAATTGTGGTAATAGGGAACAGTTCTGATAGCAAACCGGTGAAAGTCTCAGCCCGGTGCAACAGTACCACAGACCGGCACAGCGCTGAGCAATCAACTGATGGCTAGAAACCTGACAGACATCCATCACTGTGGAGTTCTTCTACTTTTGCGTCACTCATAGTGGGAGAAAAATAATGGTTTTAACTTTGATTTCTATTTATGTATTTTTCAGGCTACAGGCTCGCATTGCTCACCGTATACAGGAGCTAGAGAACCTTCCTGGCTCGCTAGCTGGTGACCTGCGCACTAAAGCCACCATCGAGCTCAAGGCCCTGAGACTGCTTAACTTCCAGAGACAGGTAGATAAAATGATCTGCCATTACCTGCACCTGTGTGTAGCGTACATGCAGTCAAACTGTGAATATTTAATCAGCTTTGTTGTTACTGGCAGATCTTCTCTACTTTTCCAAGTGGAATACTTATAGTGTCGTCTTTTTTTGTACTCACAGCTGCGTCAGGAGGTTGTGGTTTGCATGCGTCGTGACACGGCTTTGGAAACAGCCCTTAATGCTAAGGCTTACAAACGCAGCAAACGACAGTCTCTACGTGAGGCTCGTATCACTGAGAAGCTGGAGAAACAGCAGAAGATTGAACAAGAACGTAAACGTCGCCAGAAGCACCAGGTACAGAGCGGGAAAAGACTGAATGGAAGATTTAATTGGACGTTTTATATCATACTTGTTAAAAGCTGCATTTAACAGAAGTTCAGGTGATGTGAAGACATTAATTTAAGCACTCTTTTTAAAGGAATACCTCAACAGCATCTTGCAGCATGCCAAGGACTTTAAGGAGTATCACCGCTCCATCACTGCAAAGATCCAGAAGGCCACCAAAGCTGTCGCCACCTATCATGCCAACACTGAGCGCGAGCAGAAGAAAGAGAATGAACGCATTGAGAAGGAGAGAATGCGGAGGCTGATGGTGAGGCTCTGTCAGTCTGTCAAAATGAGTCTGTATCTGCTGCAAGGAGCTCAGTCCCTGAAATAAATGATAGAAATTATATTCCGTTTATTTGTCTGACAAAATGATCTGACCTCTCCTGAATCTCTTCCCAGGCCGAAGATGAAGAAGGTTATCGCAAACTTATTGACCAAAAGAAAGACAAGCGTCTGGCGTACCTGCTACAGCAGACAGACGAATACGTGGCCAATCTTACTGAGTTGGTGCGCGCACACAAAGCTGCACAAGCCCTCAAAGAGAAGAAGAAGAAGAAGAAGAAAAAGAAGGTAAGTAAATGTAATTTAGAAGACTATGTTAAAATTTCTTCTCTTCTTTTTTTTTTAAAAAAAAAGCTAAATGTTGATGCTTTCAGAAGCCAGAGGCACCAGAGGGGGCTGCTCCTGCCCTGGGACCTGACGGAGAGGTGAGTGTATAACAAGAAAATCACTTTCAGGGAACTCTTCCTTTAAGGTGATGCTCCTCTTAACATGTTTTCCCCTCTCCCAGCCTTTAGATGAGACTAGTCAAATGAGTGACCTGCCAGTCAAGGTCATCCATGTAGACAGTGGAAAGATCCTGACGGGCGTTGACGCACCCAAGGCTGGGCAGCTGGAAGCCTGGCTTGAAATGAACCCAGGGTTGGTGTGAAGTCTGCCTAATTTCTGTCAAAATATTTAAATTCAGTTTCTGGAATAAATGTTAGCAGTTTGAGCACCTCAGTGTGTTTCTGTCAGATCTAACATCATCCAGCAAAACAACAAGGCACTCCTTACATCTTTAGACATATTTGTAACCTTATCCAAAACATGGCGTTCCTCCTCAGATACGAAGTAGCGCCGCGCTCTGACAGTGAAGGCAGTGGCTCAGAAGAAGAGGAGGAAGAGGTACATAACGTAGCTTCAAAGTAAAATTGTGCTTCTAGTGATGTAGCAGCTTTCTGACATCCGGCTTTGTTTTCTGTCGTCAGGAGGAAGATGAGGATCAGCCTCAGCACTCTTCAGCTGCAGCAGAGGAGAAGAAGAAGATCCCCGACCCTGACAGCGAAGATGTATCAGAAGTGGATGTCCGGCACATCATTGAGTAAGGCGGTTGTGTTGTAAAGTGCCATCTGTTATCCTTTGTCTGCAACCAGTTACAGCTGGGTTAATCGGGTCCCTCCTGCTTTCATCAGACACGCCAAGCAGGATGTAGACGACGAGTACGGCAATGCAAGTTTCAACCGAGGCCTGCAGTCCTACTATGCAGTGGCTCACGCAGTCACTGAGAAAGTGGATAAACAGTCCTCACTGCTGATTAATGGGCAGCTCAAGCAATACCAGGTAACCAGTCACGACACAGAGAAGAGCAGCACAGCATTAGGATTGTTTATTAGAGTTTAGTGTTTTTGAACATGAATGGGTATTAAATTATTCTTGTAAACCTGAAGCTAATTTGAACAATTTGCTGTTCAGATCAAAGGTCTGGAGTGGCTGGTGTCACTTTACAACAACAACTTGAACGGCATCCTGGCCGATGAGATGGGTCTAGGCAAAACGATCCAAACCATCGCCCTCATCACTTACCTCATGGAGTATAAGCGCCTCAATGGGCCCTTCCTCATCATCGTACCTCTCTCGTAAGTATTAACCCGTCTCCTCAGTTCAGCTGAAAACACCCTCTTACAAACAGTAAATGCATGCACTGCAAAGCTGCTGTAGAGGTGAAACTTTTCCCAGTCAAAGCTGTGTGCTTTTGTTTGCAGAACTTTATCAAACTGGGTGTATGAGTTTGATAAGTGGGCACCGTCTGTTGTGAAGGTCTCCTACAAGGTCAGTGCAGTGCCTACAGTCATGCTTTACTTTCAGCATGAGAAAAACACTTGACACCAAAGCCAACTTTAATTACTTGATTTGCTTGTTAAGATCTGTTGTTGAAATGAAATAGAAAGCAACTGTGCTCACTTTCAGGGATCTCCAGCTGCTCGACGTTCATTCGTTCCAATTTTGCGTAGTGGCAAGTTTAACGTCCTGCTGACCACATATGAGTACATTATTAAGGATAAGCAAGTGTTAGCAAAGGTAAGATGCTCCAGTCACATCTTCTGAAGCATTATCTAAATCCTGTCTTTCAAATGGTTTCAAAAACTTATTTTATAAATACAATATCTTCTTCACAAAGCTCCGCTGGAAGTACATGATTGTGGATGAAGGGCATCGTATGAAGAACCATCACTGTAAGCTGACCCAAGTCTTGAACACGCACTACTTGGCCCCACGACGTTTGCTGCTCACAGGAACGCCGCTGCAGAACAAGCTCCCCGAGCTCTGGGCCCTGCTCAATTTCCTGCTGCCCACTATCTTCAAGAGCTGCAGCACCTTCGAACAGTGGTTCAACGCCCCGTTTGCCATGACTGGAGAGAAGGTGCGTTCTAGTCTGGTTGGGATAATTGTAAATGCTTGTAAAGATGGGAGGTCATAAAAACTTAGTAAGTACTTTGCGTTTTCCGATCAGCGTTCTTTTTTTCTTTCAAGGTTGATCTGAATGAAGAAGAGACCATCCTGATCATTCGACGTTTACACAAGGTGCTCCGACCTTTCTTGCTGCGGCGACTCAAGAAAGAAGTCGAGGCGCAGCTGCCGGAGAAGGTCGGGCTGCTTTTCACTTTAACAAACTTACTTTTTTCTTTCTTTTTTTTAAAGATGAAATTTCGGTCTTAATAATTTGGTTCCTGCATGATTTTTCACATTCCGTTTCTAAACCTTATTTGTTTGATGTATGCACACGGCACACCCCTCTTAATTACATGAATGTGGATACTGTTAGATTTTCAGAACTCATTTGAATTTCTGATGTTTAGTCTGATCAGGTGAAATTTACATTCATACTGGTACCACCTGGAGAGGCAAAATCTGACCATGCCAGTTAATTATTTCAACTGTTTTCATTACTTTTGACTAATTATGTTTAGGTCATATTTAATATTAGCTAAGCATTTAAAACACCTTTAGCTCACAATTTTCAACCCAAAGGTCAAATTTTCTCTCAATTTAGGGCTTTACAAGCTTTCTGCACTCTGAGCTTTTTTTTTTATTACTTCTAGCTAACCGTTTTATAGTCAACACTAACTCAGTTTAATCAGTTCTTTCATTACTTTACAATCTTTTCTTGACTTTATAGCACACTGTTTAAACTTCAATTACTTCTAATTTCAAATGTAACACATTTTTCTTATAGAAAATTTAACCTATTATCTGTTTTCATGAAATTTTAGCTCACAGTTTAAATTTGTCATTACTTTTACCCACATATTGTCAACACTTTTTCCTCAGAATTTTTTTTTTATTACTTTCAGCAGCTTTTGTTAACGTTTTTTTTTTCTTTTCAGCTTTTAATTTCAATTCTTTCTATTTTCAGCCAACAGTTTTAAGTCCCAACAATTTTAGCTTATTTTTTTATTACTTAAGGCTAATTATAAACTGTTTCCATTTATATTTAGCCATCAGTTTCAACCTTTTTTTTGTTGTTGTTTTTTTTGTTATGGGTTTTGCTATTTTTAAATTCAACACTATAGCTCACAAAAGATTAAGGTGGCACGGTGGCGTGGTGGTTAACACTGTTTCGTCACAGCAAGAAGGTCCTGGGTTTGATTCCACGTTGGCCGAGGCTTTTCTGTGTGAAGATTGCTTGGGTTTACTCCGGGTTCCTCCCACAGTCCAAAGACATGCAGTTAGTGGGGTTATGTTAATTGGTGTTTATAAACTGCCCGTAGGTGTGGATGTGAGTGTGAATGGTTGTCTGTCTCCCTGTGTTGGCCCTGCGACAGGCTCGTGGCCTGTACAGGGTGTACCCTGCCTCTCGCCCTATGACAGCTGGGATAGGCTCCAGCCCCCTGCAACCCTGAACAGGATAAGTGGAAGAGGATGGATGGATGGATGTCAAGCTGTTGTCACTTACTTACTACAGTTTAGCTAACCATGGAAACTTTCAAATTACTTTTAGCTAATTACATAGACTTGATGACTTTAAGCCGTTGTGCTGTATGCAGCTGCTCCTCTGACTAGCTAACTAGTTTGGCCTAGTTCTAGATTGCAGCATGTAATAGTGAATGACAAATAGATTTAAATGAAACAGTTTATCAAAATGTAGTTGCACTGCTGAAATTGTCCCCTTAATTTTGTTCTGCAGGTGGAGTATGTAATAAAGTGCGACATGTCAGCTCTACAGAGGGTTTTGTACAGACACATGCAGGCCAAGGGAGTCCTGCTCACAGACGGTTCAGAAAAAGACAAGAAGGTAAGCTAATGCCTTGAAATGATAACTCATTTCTTTTGTGCTCATTTAAATAATCTATTTCTAAAAAATAATAAACATCCAAAAGGGTAGTTCATTATTTTATCTTCTATTTTTCCAGGGTAAAGGTGGTACGAAGACCCTGATGAACACCATCATGCAGCTGAGGAAGATTTGCAACCACCCCTTTATGTTCCAACACATTGAGGTATGAGACACACACCACCATTTAAATCATGATATCAGTAAACATTTTCCTCCCCATAATAGTAGTAATTCTTGCCTGTTTGCTTGTGCAGGAGTCTTTCTCAGAGCATCTCGGTTATTCTGGTGGAATCATCACAGGGTATGAAAGCTTTAAATTGTGTCCATGTGTGTTTTGAGTGGATTGATGTTAAGTAGTGGATCAGTCTTATTCATATTCCCCCATTTTCCTGTCCAGCCCTGACCTGTATCGTGCCTCTGGAAAGTTTGAGCTACTAGATCGTATCCTGCCCAAGTTGAGGGCCACCAACCACAAAGTGCTGCTCTTCTGTCAAATGACCTCACTCATGACCATCATGGAAGACTATTTTGCGTATCGCAATTTCAAGTACCTACGTCTGGATGGTGAGAACCTTTTGGCTGAATCATATTGAACTGTTGGGAGTCACTAACAAAGCTAACATGATATATCCATAGGTACCACCAAAGCGGAGGATCGTGGCATGCTGCTGAAGACATTCAACGACCCTGCCTCTGAGTACTTTGTTTTCTTGCTCAGTACCAGGGCTGGAGGTCTGGGCCTGAACCTGCAATCTGCTGATACTGTCATCATTTTTGACAGTGACTGGAACCCTCACCAGGTACTTGATGTGCACAAAGAGGTTCAGGAGATGGTCTGTTCAGTGTGAACAGCATGTTTGGCTTCTACACAGTGATTCTGCCTAAACAAATAGTCTGTGCACACTCCAACAGGACTTGCAGGCCCAGGATAGAGCCCATCGTATTGGTCAGCAAAACGAGGTGCGTGTGCTACGCCTCTGCACCGTCAACAGCGTGGAGGAAAAGATCCTGGCGGCGGCCAAGTACAAACTGAACGTGGACCAGAAGGTCATCCAGGCCGGCATGTTCGACCAGAAGTCTTCAGGCTATGAACGACGGGCCTTCTTACAGGCTATACTGGAGCACGAGGAGCAGGACGAGGTCGGGGCTCGAGGAGGCTGCCGCACTAGGGGGGCGTGGGTGGGTGTGATCTGAACCTGTTCCCACATCGCCCACCCACCCACGTCCGCCTGTGCGCTGCCCCACCTCTTCATTCTCTCCTTTTTTTCCCCCTCTCTCCTTTCTGTCTCCTTTCCTTATTTCCCCTCTTTTCTCAGGATTTGTGAGCTTTCATCAATCCAGACTTCTCCCTTTCTCCCCTATGTATTTCTGCTTCTGCACAAACCTTTGATGGTTAATATGATATTTTATCCTTCACACTAACATAAAAGCTTTTCCTTTTTTCTCCTTTTCCCCCCTCTTTTTGGCTTTTAACTCTTTCGTGCAAAGTTAAAGCTTTGTTTACCTTTACTTTTTAATGTTACCGGTTTAATTTGCATAGTGTTAGCCATCTGATGCATACCGCAAGTTACATTTACAATACCTACGTAAAGCATAGTAGTATGCAATGAATTACTAGTAATTCACATTGATACTTGGCTTCCCATTTGTGCTTGTGAGAGTCATTAGTTCAGAGACTTGGCTCTGAGGTGCCACATAAATCTGCACTCAGCCATCTCTCATTCAGCCCGTCTCATTTGTCTGCAGGAGGAAGACGAAGTGCCTGATGATGAGACCGTCAATCAGATGATCGCCAGAAGTGAAGAGGAGTTTGAACAGTTCATGGTTGGTCCCGGTTTCATGTCAGTTATTAGACTTTTTTTTAAAAAATTTTTATTTTAAACTGACTCCAGTCCTACTTCTTTTTCATTTCAGCGTATGGATCTAGACCGACGCCGCGAGGAGGCCCGTAACCCTAAGAGGAAACCTCGACTGATGGAGGAAGATGACCTCCCTAACTGGATTTTGAAAGACGACGCTGAGGTTGAGAGGCTAACTTGCGAGGAGGAGGAGGAGAAGATGTTTGGCAGAGGGTCCCGCCAGCGGAAGGAGGTGGACTACAGTGACTCGCTCACTGAGAAACAGTGGCTTAAGGTGGGATGAGTACCAACTACTGACAACTCAACATGTGCTCCTATTAAATGAGTTACTGACCATATTTCTTCTTACAACAGGCCATAGAAGAGGGCAATCTGGAGGACATTGAAGATGAAGTGCGTCACAAAAAGGCAACCAGAAAGCGCAAGAGAGACCGTGACCATGACGGCCCAGCCACACCCAGCTCCAGCAGCGGCCGCGGACGGGATAAGGACGAGGACGGGAAGAAAGCAAAGAAACGGGGTCGCCCACCTGCTGAGAAGCTCTCTCCTAACCCTCCATCTCTCACTAAGAAGATGAAGAAGATTGTTGATGCTGTCATCAAATATAAGGACGGGTGAGAATTAACAGAAGGTGCAGAAATAATATACGTGATGGTGTTTTTAATGTGTTGGGGAAAAAAAGTCAATAGACAATTAAGACCACAGCTCATCTCCTCGTCTTTGCAGTAATGGCAGACAGCTGAGTGAAGTCTTCATCCAGCTCCCCTCTCGCAAGGAGCTGCCCGAGTATTACGAGCTCATCCGCAAACCAGTGGATTTCAGAAAGATCAAGGTGAGTATCAAAAGTGACCTCATCAATGCGTACTGGAATCTTAATTTATTTTTTTATTCCATCTTAGTACCTCCTGCAGGTCTGACTGCTGCCTTTGGTTTTTCTCTCCTATCAGGAGCGGATCCGCAGCCACAAATACCGCAGCCTGAATGACCTGGAGAAGGATGTTATGCTGCTGTGTCAGAATGCCCAGACTTTCAACCTGGAGGGCTCTCTAGTGAGTGACATCAGAAGCGCACACTCACCAGGGTTTTGATATATTTGGCTCCGAGTTACAAACTAACTTTGCTTCTCTCTGTAACCTTTTCAGATCTACGAGGACTCCATCGTCCTCCAGTCCGTCTTCACCAGCGTGAGACAGAAGATCGAGAAGGAGGATGAAAGTGAGGGAGAGGAAAGTGAGGAAGAGGAGGAGGATGTAGATGAAGGCTCCGAGTCTGAATGTAAGTATCGGAAAGCCACGGGAGCTTTTCCAGCATCAGCAGGGGGCCAGACTCACTCAACATTATTTTGTTTGCTATCTTTAATTTCCCCCATCAGCTCGTTCAGTGAAGGTGAAGATTAAACTGAGCCGGAAAGAGAAGGGGGAGAGAGGAGGAAAAGGACAACGGCGGCGGGGCCGTGGATCCCGGGCTAAACCTGTGGTGAGCGACGACGACAGCGAGGAGGAACAGGAAGAGGTAAGAGGAGAAATATACATGCAAGAACAAAGTCCGATGCGTCTCCTGGCTTCATGCTGACGTATGTAAATAAAGGAGGGCTTTTACAGTCACAACTATGGAGCTTTGAGTTACTTTTCGAGCCAGATTGAAAGACAGAGCAGAATTTGTGCAAAAATAGCAGAATAATGGATCAGCATTCATTGTTCCAGATGTTTTCCTGTTTTAAATAACTGAAATGATCCCTGTAATACTCTGAGATTAGAGTCACAACAACCCAATCATACGAGGTCTGACCTGATAACATTTTCATTATTTTAAAGTTGTGTTGTTTGTAGTACTTTTCCTGGATCCTCCATCCCTGTGGGGCGTTGTTGGACAGCAAAAGTGAATCTTTGTTTTGTTTGTGTCAGGAGCGTTCAGCCAGTGGCAGCGAGGAAGACTGAAGTGATGCACTTCTGATTGGACCAACAACCTACTGAGCCCTTGACTGGACTTTATATATTTTACTTAGATACCGCAGATTGAGTTCACAGGCCTAGTTTTACCTAGATGAGCTGATTTTTAGTGAGACAATTGTATTCTCATTAAAGTATACCATTAATTAAAAAAAAATGATGAAAAAAAAATTTAAATACGAAAGCTATGAACCATTCACTTCCATATTTAAACCATTTTCCCCATTATGAATAGTAGTGTGTCTTTGCCTTTTTGTTTTCTCCTGTAAGTGGAAAAATGACAGAGCCTGAATTATTATAGACTGACGATGGGCCATAAAGACAACAATCTGTTTTTTAAGTGGTATTAATTTTGTTGTCTTTTGCTTTTTGACGACGAAGCATACGTGTGAACCAGGACTCACTGCGTTCCTTGAAATCCCTTTTTGAATGCATGTCGTGCGTGTCTGTTGAAATGCACCTGGATGTGTCTTCACTATTATCTGTGTTTAATTTAAGACTACAAGCAGGATCATGGTACATCCCGCCCTGCAGGCCTTCCCTCTCAGGTTGTGTTTGTAAAGAGGGAGGGAGGGATTGGGCCATTTTCTTGTGTCTGTGGCACTGGATTCCAAAAAATACAATAAAGGCATCTCATAATTAATTGTTGTCACTGTTTGAGTCAAATATGCACTTAGCCAAGCTTGATAAACACATTGCATTGTATGCTTTCTGTGTTTGATTCTCTATAGGGACCCTCATGACCCCCAGAATGAGGGTAAAATCATTGATACATTTATATTTTATTGCTGAAAAAAAATCAGTGAACTTTTTGTGTCCTAATGATGATAATAATAATAATAATAATACTTCTCATGGTTTAAAAAAAACTAGGTAACTGTGCTATAATCATAACTGTGTTGCTTCCTGTTCCTATCATACTCCGGGGTTTTCTGTTATCTTTCTGGAACTATGAATGTCCACAGGACTTCAGGGTCTCCATGACCCAGTTTTTTTTTAGGACATGTTTCAAACCCATGCAGAGAGATGCCACATTTTCATCTAACAGCTCTTTGGGAATCACCTTGTTGATTTAAAAAAAAAAGAAGCTATTTTTATCTCTGAGATAAAATCTTTGATGTGCCTTTCTGACAGGCTGCTACTAACAAAATCCCTAAAGATGCCGTTTAAAATTGGTAAGTTGTGTTATGTGAATACTGGTTCCTCCCTTGGGTTAGGTTCTTTTTCTTTCTTTTTTTAATGTTTGAATGATTCATAGATCAGCGTTGGTTAAACAAAAAACAGCTCAGTCTCTCTGCCTGGCCAGTCTCCTTCCATAGCATCCAAACGCTCATGCAATTCAAGTCTTTATCACCTCGTTCTTCGTTATATGCCTACCCTCTCAGGACAGCCGTCTACTTTCTTCATCTCACTGACTATCTCACTTTTTTATTGCTAACCTCTTCTTTTGAATACTTCCCTGTACTCATTCCACCACCAAGTCTCTTTGTCCTCTGTCCAGACCATACACCGAACACCTTCCTGGCAGTTTCTCTCAGTACTACAGCTGTACTTTCCCAGTCATCATGTAACTTTTCCTTACCACCCAGAGCCTGTCTCAGCTCTTCCCTGAACTCCCTGCAACATTCTTCCTTCTTCAGCTTCCGCCATTTAATCCTTGCCTCTGCTTTCACTCGCTTCCTCCTCTTGATGTCCAGAAATGCAGAAGCTGGTCATTGGTTTCTCCTGAGTTCCACTTCAAGGCATCCCGAACTGGTGTCGCTGGTTGAGCAGCAGGTGTGCAATGAGTCGCGCTTTGAATTCTGTTACTGAAAGATCTGAAAAAATGAATCAAATAAATAATCCACCCTGAGGAAGTGATCTCCTGTCAGCCTCAACCATCAGATTGTCCTGCCCCATCTAGCGTGCAGATGTTGCTGTTGAGGCATTTTGATCAGTTTTAATAATGGATACTTTTCAAAAAAAACTAATTTTATTTATTAAATGATACTGAAAGTTGGTGATTTATTTCATTCAGTTACTGCTGGCAGAGCAACCTCCTCTAACCTCACTGGACCTGCTGCTAGTGTGTTACTGTAACACATTGGCAGCAAAAAAACAGTCAGTTTAAGCAGTGTCATGGAGCACATCATCAGCTGATGAAGTAGTTTTCTATTTCCAGTATATAGAATTAAATGTTTAGGATAACCTTTACAATACTTACAAAAGAATAATAATCAGAAGTGTGGCACAGAACTCTGGGCCCTGTATGGAAGCAGTCTCTCTGGGGGCCCCCTTCCTTTCTTAACCCTTTTGGGATGGCTGTAGTTCAGGAGGTAGAGCAGGTCATCTGCCAATCAGAGGGTTGGTGGTTTGATCCCTGGCTGTAAGCGAAAGTGTCCTTATGAAAGATACTGAACCCCAAGTTGCTCCCTGATGTGTTTGATTTGCAGAAATGGACAAAAAGAATCAGCTTTCCTGACCTACAGCATTCAAAAGAATGAAGGCCAAAAAATTATGTTAAGTATTAGGTTTATAATATACAGTGCCTTACGAAAGTATTCGGCCCCCTTGAACTTTTCAACCTTTTGCCACATTTCAGGCTTCAAACATAAAGATATAAAATTTGAATTTTTTGTGAAGAATCAACAACAAGTGGGACACAATCGTGAAGTGGAATGAAATTTATTGGATGTGTCAAACTTTTTTAACAAATAAAAAACTGAAAAGTGGGGCGTGCAATATTATTCGGCCCCTTTACTTTCAGTGCAGCAAACTCACTCCAGAGGTTCAGTGAGGATCTCTGAATAATCCAATGTTGTCCCAAATGACTGATGATGATAAATAGGATCCACCTGTGTGTAATCAAGTCTCCGTATAAATGCACCTGCTCTGTGATAGTCTCAGGGTTCTGTTCCAAGTGCAGAGAGCATCATGAAGACCAAGGAACACACCAGGCAGGTCCGAGATACTGTTGTGGAGAAGTTTAAAGCCGGATTTGGATGCAAAAAGATTTCCCAAGCTTTAAACATCTCAAGGAGCACTGTGCAAGCAATCATATTGAAATGGAAGGAGTATCAGACCACTGCAAATCTACCAAGACCCGGCCGTCCCTCTAAACTTTCATCTCAAACAAGGAGAAGACTGATCAGAGATGCAGCCAAGAGGCCCATGATCACTCTGGATGAACTGCAGAGATCTACAGCTGAGGTGGGAGAGTCTGTCCATAGGACAACTATCAGTCGTACACTGCACAAATCTGGCCTTTATGGAAGAGTGGCAAGAAGAAAGCCATTTCTCAAAGATATCCATAAAAAGTCTCGTTTAAAGTTTGCCACAAGCCACCTGGAGACACACCAAACATGTGGAAGAAGGTGCTCTGGTCAGATGGAACCAAAATCGAACTGTTTGGCCACAATGCAAAACGATATGTTTGGCGTAAAAGCAACACAACTCATCACCCTGAACACACCATCCCCACTGTCAAACATGGTGGTGGCAGCATCATGGTTTGGGCCTGCTTTTCGTCAGCAGGGACAGGGAAGATGGTCAGAATTGATGGGAAGATGGATGGGGCCAAATACAGGACCATTCTGGAAGAAAACCTGTTGGAGTCTGCAAGAGACCTGAGACTGGGACGGAGATTTATCTTCCAACAAGACAATGATCCAAAACATAAAGCCAAATCTACAATGGAATGGTTCACAAATAAACGTATCCAGGTGTTGGAATGGCCAAGTCAAAGTCCAGACCTGAATCCAATCGAGAATCTGTGGAAAGAGCTGAAGACTGCTGTTCACAAACGCTCTCCATCCAACCTCACTGAGCTTGAGCTGTTTTGCAAGGAAGAATGGGCAAGAATTTCAGTCTCTCGATGTGCAAAACTGATAGAGACATACCCCAAGCGACTTGCAGCTGTAATTGCAGCAAAAGGTGGCGCTACAAAGTATTAAAGCAAGGGGGCCGAATAATATTGCACACCCCACTTTTCAGTTTTTTATTTGTTAAAAAAGTTTGACACATCCAATAAATTTCATTCCACTTCACGATTGTGTCCCACTTGTTGTTGATTCTTCACAAAAATTTTTTATTTTATATCTTTGTTTGAAGCCTGAAATGTGGCCAAAGGCTGAAAAGTTCAAGGGGGCCGAATACTTTCGCAAGGCACTGTATGCAATGATTTAACATGACAATTTTCTGATAGTGCTCCTGTGATGTTATCAACCACAAAAGTTAGAGATGTCATAAACATCAGTCTAATGGTCTTGTGGATGTATGCTGGCCCTCCAAAGAAATGCCACCCTACACCATTACTGACCCACTGCCAAACCGGTCATGCTGAAGGATGTTGCAGGCAGCAGATCGCCCTCCACGGTGTCTCCAGACTCTGTCACGTCCGTCACATGTCATTAGTGTGAACCAGCTTTCATCTGTGAAGAGCACAGGGCGCCAGTGGCGAATTTGCCAATCCTGGTGTTCTCTGGCAAATGCCAAGCATCCTGCACGGTGTTGGGCTGTGAGCACAACCCCCATCTGTGGACGTCGGGCCCTCATACCATCCTCATGAAGTCGGTTTCTAACCGTTTGTGCAGACACATGCACATTTGTGGCCTGCTGGAGGTCATTTTGCAGGGCTCTGGCAGTGCTCCTCCTGTTCCTCCTTGCACAAAGGCGGAGGTAGCGGTCCTGCTGCTGGGTTGTTGCCCTCCTACGGCCTCCTCCATGTCTCCTGGTGTACTGGCCTGTCTCCTAGTAGCGCCTCCAGCCTCTGGACACTACGCTGACAGACACAGCAAACCTTCTTGCCACAGCTCGCATTGATGTGCCATCCTGGATGAGCGGCACTACCTGAGCCACTTGTGTGGGTTGTAGAGTCCGTCTCATGTTACCATGAGTGTGAAAGCACCACCAACATTCAAAAGTGACCAAAACATCAGCCAGAAAGCATAGGTACTGAGAAGTGGTCTGTGGTCCCCACCTGCAGAATCACTCCTTTATTGAGTGTGTCTTGCTAATTGCCAATAATTTCCACCTGTTGTCTATTCCATTTGCACAACAGAATGTGAAATTGATTGTCAATCAGTGTTGCTTCCTAAGTGGACAGTTCCAATCACATAGCACGGACACAATACACTTAACCATGTAGACATGGTCAAGACGACCCACTGAAGTTCAGACTGAGCATCAGAATGGGGGATAAATAAGATTTAAGTGACTTTGAACACTGATGGATGCATCAGGGGAAACTCTGAGTTCAGCTTCATGCTCAGTGCAGACTAGAGTAGCTGGGGATTGAATCACTGACCTGATTGGGAGACAACTCACTTTACCTCCTGACTCACAGCAACAATAAGGCAACAGTAACTCAAATACCCACTCATTACAACCAAGGTGCAGAAGAGCATCTCTGAACACATGTTGAACCTTGAAGCAACAGAAGACCAGCCGGGTGTCACTCCCGTCAGCTAAGAACTGGAAACTGAGGCTACAAGTCATACAGATTCATCACGATTGGAAAAGTCTCCATTTCTGATGGTTTCTGATTTCATGTTAGGGTCAGAAAGCACGGCTCCATAAAACTTTTGATTTACATGGTTTCTTCCAAACCTGCAGTTCAAACTCCGCAAGCCTTCAATGAAAAACAAAACTGAGGTTTTATCTCAGCATTTGCACTTCTTTACAGAAGTAAAGAAATTAAATAAACCAGCAGTCAGCAACAGCAGTTTCAAACCAGGTTAACCGTTCTGATCATTTTTGAAATGTGCAAAAAGGCAGAATATAAATGTAAAAACAGATGACATTATATGAATAGAAACGAAGTGACTATAGGACTAACAGTAGGAGTTTCCATACATCACCTAAGCTCACCACTGAACTCCCTGAACTGAAGACCCATTTGATGCTTCTGTTTAACCAATGTCATTGCTAATGATTGTTAATGATAACTAATATGTAATGACTCATGGAAACGTGACTTTATCCGGCTGCTTTTTCCTTCCTCGGTTTTCTTTTCCACCTTTTTTGAGACTTACTTGTTGCAATCTACTTGGAAACACCTACAGTGTGCATGAAGTGTGAAAGGATTAAACTGGTATCATCTGCTACAAAATGTCAGTGAAGTACCTCCAATATATAGTTTGAGCTCCGTGTATGAAATTGGCTACATACATGTAACATCCCAAGATGTAACAAAAAAAACCCTCCCTGGGTCCACAAGCCAAACCCAACTTTTTCCTTTTGTGATGTCTGAAAAACTCACAGCAGGCTTGTGGTGGCTTTGTGGCTATGAGGCTGCCAGCTACCAAGAGGCACCTTTAACGTCTTTCATCAGACCCTCAGCCAGGTGTCAGGCGGAGCCTCCCACAGTGTGGCTTTGAATGGCTGGCACAGTTTCAGCTCCGTTTCAGACCCTCAAAATGTTTCAGCTGTTTTAGAAACATTTTCATTTCCCCCCTGAAATTTCTTCCGTGCACAGCAACATGCAAATGTGCTCTGATGTCTCGTTTGTACTGTTTTGATTGTTTCCATGTCCTCCTCATCCAGAAAACTGCACTCTCGCCTCATGTTTGTTATGTGTTGTAAAATTGGAAGATCGAGAGAAACTACAGATGAGAGAGATTCATTAGAGAAGGAGTCTGGAAGCAGGTGCAGACACAAGAGGGAGACACAGCCCACCCACAGAAACACACTAAAGCACACACAGTACATGCTCGGACATGCAACACGTGCAGTACACTTGTACAGGAGAGAGTTTGTTTCTCTGACTGTCTCCTTCCAGGCCAAGGAGAAGAGGAGGATGAAGCAACAGCGTCTATGAGAGGAGATCACACGCACCAGTGCTGAGACTGCGTGGACAAAATGAGAAAGAATGAGAAGCTGGCTGATATGAGAGATGAGGAATACATCCAAAATAAACCAGTCAGTTGAAAATCTAATTATCTCCAGTCCACAGACAAACTGTATTGACTCCTTCTCTCATTAATACACATTTCTGACATTTTATGACCTCTGCAGCTTCAGGAGGCAGAACTAGAAGCACAGCAATGATGACTTAAGAAACAGCAAGAGGTGGAAATAACCAAACTGAGGGCTCAGCAAGCAACTGCATGGCAGAGCAGGTCAGGAATAAAACCACCTGACTTTGAAAAGCCCTGAATGTGGTACCGTCCATCACAGATTTACTGTTCATGCTGTGAAAACATTTCCAGCTACTTGTGTTTGTGTGTCTGTGGATTTGGAAGGGTGAGCTCCATGCATGTAGAAACCGGGAAGAGGTAGAGAGGGACTGAAGAAGAAAAATAAAAGAGGTGGTGACAAAGAAAGCTCAGGAGGACGTGATGCTGAGGATGGCTTGCTCCAAAGAGCACCAGCAGGGCTCCCTGAGAAAAACTGCAGCCAAGTGTAAGTCCAGACTTCCATTCAAATGAGGCAGTCATCACCCCAGTTACTAATGCAGCTTTGCATAAGTTTTCATGAATGAAATACAGATACAACCTGCATTCATTCATTTATTAACTCATCATTAGTCATATGTTAGATAAGCCTTAGTTACTAAATGAAAATTTTTTATTTACCCTTCCTACACCCAGGAGCATTTATGCTTTTGTAAGGATGTTTTTGATTTTGTTCGGTTTGTGCGTCCTGTTTTGTGCTTTGCGTTCAGGTTTGTTAGTCACCATCCTGGTTTTCTGAAATCCCACATGTGTCGTGCTGTTCTGACTGAAAATTGCAAGTTCATATGGTAGTTACTTTCCAGTCATAAGATAAATCATACTCAGCTATTCATTTTACACTAAATAGGACCACAGTTGGTCATAAATTAAGTTAAAAAATTTCGGCAGTTTCTCAGAGACTTATGCACAATCTGACTTAAACTCACTGGACACTTGATGAGGTAAACCTTACTAGTAGTGGGTTGGACTACCTGGTACCTTCAGAGTTGCCTTAATTCTTCATAGCAGAGATTCAACAAGGTGTTGGAAACATTCCTCAGAGATTTTGGTCCATATTGACATGACAGCATCACATGGTTGCTGCACATCCATGGTGTGAATCTCCTGATCCACCACATCCCAGAGGTGCACTACTGGACTGAGATCTGATGACTGTGGAGGACATTTGAGTGCAGTGAACTCACTGTCATGTTCAATAAAACTGAGATGATTTGTGTTTTCTGACATGGTGTGTTAAGCAGCCATCAGAAGATGGTACACTGTGGTCATAAAGGGATGGACATGGTCAGCAATACTCAGGCAGGCTGTGGTGTTTCAACGATACTCATTTGGTACTAAGAGGCCAAAAGCGTGCCAAGAACATATCCCCCACACTATTACACCACCACCACCACATTCTATTGATACAAGGAAGGATAGATTCATGCTTTCATGCTGTTTACATTAAATTGTGACCTGACCTCTGAATGTTGCAGCAGAAATCAGGACTCATCAGACCAAGCAACATTTTCTAATCTTCTATTGTCCAATTTTGGTGAGCCTGTGTGAATTGAAGCCTCATTTTCTTGTTCTTTGCTGTCAGGAATGGCAGCCACTGTGGTCTCCTGTTGCCCAGCTGCTTCAAGGTTTGACATTTTGTGCATTCAGAGTTGCACTGTTGCATACCTTGGTTGTAATGAGTGGTCATTTGACTTACTGCTGCTTTCCTATCACTATTCTCCTCTGACCTCTGATATCAACAAGTCATTTTCACCCAGAGAGCTGCCACTCACTGGATCTTTTCCAGGCCATTCTCTGTAAACCCTAGAGATGCTTGTGTGGGGAAAATCCCAGCATATCAGCAGTTTCTGAAACATCAGACCAGCCAGTCTGACACCAACATCCATGCCAGATTCAACCTCACATACATCACCGTTCCTCCTCATTCTGATGCTCAGTTTGAACTTCAGCATGTCTACATGCCTAAATGCACTGTATTTTTGCCATGTTATTGGCTGATTAGATATTCAAGATAGTTAATCAGGTGTAGCCAACAAAGTCGCCCCCTGTTGGCCCTTAGCAGGAGTGAAGGTTTAGGACACTGTGGTTGTCGTTAAGGGTTCCTTTGCAGTTTCCCCTCTAAATGTTTTCCGTTTAGATTTATTTGTATCACTCACTGCCTGTGCTACAAGATATTTTAGCTCACATTGCTGAATTGAGTCCAAACTCTTAAATCCCACAGCTATCGCCTTTTATTGTTTCACCCCTTTTAAGCTTTTTAGGCTTATCTGCTTTTGCAGGGCAAATGTAACTCCTGCCACCAAAGAAGTTATTGTGCACTACTGATCCATGGAACCCCTCCCAGCCATAATGACAACCTGAAAATCCAGAAATGTGTCCTTGCTCTGGCAGCAGTTCCAAAACTGTGTCTAAAATATTTCATGTAGCCATAAGCCGTTTACTTATCTTTTCTCTGATTCTAGTGTCAAAGCAAAGAAGCAGCAAAAAACTTCCTTCACCTGGAAGAACCTTATTTAAGGAGACAACAAAAAAAGGCTTGCGGCCAAGAACACGGTTAGTTTTTAAGGAGAAGTGACGATTGAGTAAATGGCTGTGGAAGACAAGCCGAACTGGATAGTTTTTGACACGGGTCAGGAGGTCGGGATTACGTATAATGGAAGGAAAAGAAAGCAGTTCTAGTGGAAGAGGTTGTGTTTTTTTGCTGGTAAATAAAAGCCAGTTAGTGTAACCTATCGACACAGTTTCTACAGTGGGGTGGAACACAATAACATTTTTTTTTATATGGAGTGGCTATTTGTAATTATCATAATTTTCCTGTTTCCCCATTAACACACGCTGTATGTAAGAGAGGCCCTCAAATTCTTGTGACGTAAAACTGAGATCACCTTTCATGACCCTTACCAGGCCATTCCCACAGGGCCACACACGGTTTCAGAATTTAAATGGTCACCATGCATGCTCTGCATACTCTATATTTCATCTCTGGCAACAAACCTGATCCTCCAATTCCTCTTGTAGTGACTGTGAGGCAGATCTTCAGCTTTCAAATGCCTGTAATTACTGTCTGGTTTTTCATTTTCAGAATTCCTCATGTGGAAACTTCAGCTGTGACTACACATGCTGGTGTCCTCTGTCGGTTACTTTGACATTTTTTAGTAACGATTTATCAGTTTTAATACTGAAGGTCAAACATGGTAATAAGGACTTAGCCAAATAAAGATAATCTGGGAGGGCTCCTCGTTATCTGAATGTATAGCTCACTCTGAGATAGAAACAGGGTCAGTGCATTAACATGTTAGTGTGACTAATATTTCCCTTAACGTGCATTAATTTCCAGTGGTTCACTCTTGCTTTGTGCAGCATTGCTTATAAGGTTTATCTTGAGTTGTGCTTCATCTCTGTGCCTCCCCTGATCTCAATCTAATTTGAAAGTAGCTTATGGATTTCAAGATTCTGAACCTAAATAACACGTGCTTTATTCAGGAAGCGTTGATATGAAGAAAAAGCCTCTGAGATTTTGTGAAGCTCTAATTTTGAATGGTTTGGTTTGATTTGGGTGGTTAGATCTGAGGAAAACTTTAAACTCTAATAAAAATATTGCATATTTTACAATTCTTTTTAAAAAGTTATGAAAAAAATTATGGAAAAAATATTTTGAGGGGGGAAAAGGAAATGTGGAAAAAGAAATAAACTGAATATTTCTAGAAAAAACAATTAAATGATTCATGATTATTTCTGCTGTTATAATATCTAGAGAAATGAAAAAAAAAGTAAACATTTTTTTGGGATTTTCTTTTTATTTCTTAGATAACTCCTGGATTTGGAAGGAATATCATTTGTTCATCTAATACTGGCACAATTTTTAACTTTGTTACATTTTGAAAAAAAAATAGGAAAAAGGATAACCTGGCTGTGTTTTATCATTTAAATGTGATTCCAATCTTTAGATAGTCCACATATGCCATACAAGTAATATCCATACTGACAACAGACCTGTGTTTGGACTGGCATTAAATAAGCAGGTATACAGCTGCTCTGTGTTATTTGGTAGTAAAATTAACATAATGACTCTATCCTCTAAAAAGGAGGAGCTTTGAGGGGCCCCTTCTACCACTCCCTTCTGCGCCCCTGATAAGCATGTAGACTCCTAAATCTACCTTCAAGGAAAGAAACTAAACTAATGCAGGTAAATACTGTGTGCGAGGGGTGTGTTCGCTTCTCTGAAAGGGTTAACTCATAGTAGAAACCCATCTCCACAGAGCTCCGCCTCACAATTGTTGAGGCTGTGCGCCTCAGAAATCACACCACTCCAGACCCCGCCTTCCCTCCCCCGGATACCCTCTCAATCCCACCCACCAACTCCTGGACCACATTGAAAGGGCTCCGATGTTGTCATACGCTACAGTTTGCGGAGCTCCATCATCAAGAACTTCCAGCAGGAGCATCTCTGTTACAAAGAGGCAAAAACTACCGCTACAGGTGCAGGGAAAACGTCCTCCCCCCCAGCACTCCCATTATTCCCAGTGTTACTAACAGGCTGAGAACTCATCGGCACAGGCTTCAAGTGGAGCATCTTCCAGAGCAGCTGCGAAACATGAGATTGCTGTGTTGCGCCTCCCTGCTATTCCTCATCAACCCTGTGTTTCAAACAAGTAAGTGCTAAACTCTGCATTCAGACTTTATGAATGTGCACAAGACAGACTGGCTTTATTTTACTGAGTGTATGATTCTGTAATGAAGTGCTTCAGTGTGATGTTGTTCAATAAGGATAAACGTTTGTGTGTGGGTGTGTTTTGTTTGTTTTTGGTGGGTTTTTTTTTAAAGTAACATTATGAATGTAAGAAATACTGAGGAATTCCTTGCGTCAGTTTAAATTACCCACTCGTCTAACAGGACCGGATGTAAGGTGATGGGGGGGGGGGGCGCACTTTCTCATAAAAAAAACAAAACAAAAAAAAGGCCAAATCTTGCCTCTTGTGCTTTGTTTAAAAATTTTGAAAATTTTAGGTGGGGAAATGATTGCAGGAAATTCTGTTTTATAATTTAAAACCCACATTTTTAAATCCCTGCATTAGTCCGCTTTGATCTCGTTTTCCGTAATTAGTGTTTGTGCAGCTTTTAGTTGTAAATGTAACTAATCTCCTTTTTTTCCTGGTTGGTCGGCTTTTGAATGAAGCTGCGCGTTTAGTTCATTTACTGGTGCTCAGCTCGCTTCAGGCTGTGCAGCCAATCAAGTTTGAACCGTGTGAACGCCGTGTGTGAAAAGTGTCAGGCGGGGTTTCTGAAGAGCCGGTTTTTTTTAGAAGCGGTTGTCATTCATAATGTGGTAATGAGCGCCTTTTGCATTTGTATCAGTGCAAAAAACTCAAACAGGGAAAATTTTTGAATCGCGGGAGCCCGCAGGATGATTCAGATTTGGAGATTACATTTGGATGAATCAGATTTGGGGGTTTTTGTTTCCCCGCCCCAGAATTTCAGGTGCACATAAACTTCCTACATGATGCAATAGCCCACCTGTTTGCAGGAGGATGCAATGCCAGATATTGTGAGAACGACTGGAAGCCCTCTTGAGGCTGAATTCTTGCAGCTTTGGTTGTGCACACAGTCAGACCTGTTCCCATGATGCTGGTTCTGGGAAATAATGCGGTGGAAACATGTTGGAACTGGTCTGCCCATCCACATTTCCACACCAGACACAAAGCTATGCTTTGTACTTACAAGTCTCAGATTTGGGCAGATAATCCTCATTTTTGCCACTTTGATGCAGAGAAGACATTTTTAATGCAATCCTTTGTTATTTTTATTTTTATTTTATTTTATTTATTTATTTATTTTTTAGGTGTGTTATATATATCTAAGTCTGAGCAGCAAGAGCCAACTGATTTCATATCATGGTCAGCAGCTAACATACATCAGATGTCAGATAACTGCCAATGAGCAGACATATGGCCACATGTTGTTGATTTGCACTCAATCAATAACCCTGCCATTCAGTCCACTTTGGCTTTCAAGGTCTGAACTTTAAGCCCATTAAGTAAATAACCAACATGAACTTGAGTTTGGCCAACATTGCACTGGGTTCAGGGAATCAGAGCTGATATATAATTTTTAAAAAGCAGTCCTCCCCTAGACTTAACATACAGAGAAAAAAAACACACACACATGGAAATCCTTAGAAGCATGTCCGTATGAAACAGATCATTATCTTTATGGTGAGGGCGTTAATGCACCACCTTTCGCATGGAGTCATAAAAATGAATAGTTAATCTTTCTTAAATGTAAATGTTTGCGAATATTGAGTCATAAAATTCTACAAGAAGAAGAAACTCAAGGAAAGACTTCACTTTATTTGACTGCTGCTTAAGCACCAGCTGTTTGACTTCTCTAAGAGGCCATTATGATTTACTATGCATGAGATGTGTAATTAGGCATTCATAATTTATTATGTGCCTTTTATTGACGCACTCTTATGGGGGACACTCATATGTAAAGGCAAGTCAGTGAACATAAGTATTTATTTTGGAATTCATAGTAAAAAGCAGACATTTCATTGTCCTATATGAAGATCAGTGAGGACTAGAAGCAGGAATGGGTTCCCGTACCAGTTTGTACGAAGTGCTGTTTCATTAATGTGCACTGTGATTGCTTCAGCTCAGTGGGCCCATTTAAGAGGGGGCTTGGGAGGGTGATTCTGTGTCTGGCAGAGACCATAAATGCTCAAAACATCCAATTCTGATTATAAACTTACCAGATCAGCAGATCCCTGATAAAGGCAGGCTGGCCTACTACATGTGTATATGTGTATATAGTTTAGCTATTTATCAGTAGTCGTGGCTATAACCTCAAAACCTTTTCCCCAAATATTCCTGACGCACTAGAGAGCTGATGCCAATGTTCTTTGGATTACCCAAGATTTCGGCTATTGCTCTGGCAACAGAAATGCTCTTAGCAATGCTAGTGATGTGGCAGTATTAGTCTGTCACTTGGTTGGTCCACCTGTATAACCTTCAACCTTCAACTGTTAGTGGATTTTCTTTATATTTATTGCACCCAGAGGATGGAGTATAAACACGTGTGTGTTCAAGTGAAATATCTCGACAAATGTTCATGGTGACGTGTGGGGCGTAGCGCCACTTCATAAATGATCACTAAAACCATTTAACTGAGCTGGATGTTTATATCTGTCTTTCACAGATGCACTGATAACATGTGGAACCAACCAGTTCCAGTGTGGGAATGGGAGATGTGTCACAGTGAGATGGGTGTGCGATGGCACCGATGACTGTGGAGATGGCACAGATGAACTTCCTGGTACCTGTGGTGAGTACCGCATGATCTGAGATTGGACTTTGTTTCGGTGCTCCCACAATCCCACAGTCTGATGACCTCAGTTACTATTTTCTGTTTTGTCACTTCCAGCAATCAAAACATGTAAACCAACAGAGTTCAGCTGCGCAGACCGCCTTAACCAGTGTGTCCCCAGCGCGTGGCGCTGTGATGGAAAAGCTGACTGTGAGAATGGAGCTGATGAGCTGAGCTGTGGTAAGTCAGAGTTTAGAGGCACATGCATTGCCGTGCCTCCTCCCCGCTCTAATTTCTCTTTGTTGTTCTGATCATTCCGTCAGTGGCCAAGCAGTGCACAGACTCGGAGTTCCGCTGCAACAACGGCCAATGCGTGTCGTCCACCTTTGTGTGTGATGACGACGTCGACTGCGAGGATGGCAGCGACGAGGATTCCTGCCCACCCGTCACCTGCAGTGCTGCTTCCTTCCAGTGCAACAACACAGTTTGCCTTCCTCAGCTGTGGGCCTGCGACGGAGATTCTGACTGCTCCGACGGCTCAGATGAGTGGCCCGAGAACTGCGGAACAAAGACTCCTGCCCTCGTGGGCATTCACCACTGCTCCTCGCTGGAGTGGCGCTGTGGCAGCGGAGAGTGCATCCATGTTAGCTGGAAGTGTGATGGACAGGCTGACTGCCTTGATCGATCCGATGAAGCTGATTGTGGTAAGTATGAAATTCAGATTTTTTTTAAGCATCTGTTCATCCCTTCATTAGTGCTGCTTTTTATTTATTTCTCTTGTACTCTGCATCCCTCTAGTTCACGCCACCTGCCGTCCTGATGAGTTTGAATGTGGTGATGGTACTTGCATTCATGGGACCCTGCAGTGCAACCATCAATATGACTGCAGGGACATGAGCGATGAGACTGGCTGTGTGAATGGTATGAATCTCCCAAAGAGTCACCTTTTGGCAACCACATGAATCTGTGTTTGCTGAACCATCATTTTATGTCCTTCTGTCATGCACAGCCACCCATTGCGAAGGCCCAGCCAGGTTTAAGTGCCGCAGCGGGGAGTGCATTAGCATGGAGATGGTGTGTGATAAGCACCGTGACTGCAGGGATTGGTCGGATGAGCCGCTTAGGGAATGTGGTGAGTACTCCTCATTGATAAACAATTGATTATTAATTACTTTTATGAGTGTCTAGGGCTTCAGAATCCCTATAAAAAAAGACCCTTTCTTCTTCTTCTCCCCTCAGACTCCAATGAGTGCCTGTACAACAACGGCAGGTGCTCTCATATTTGCAAAGACCTGAAGATTGGCTATGAGTGCTTGTGTCCCTCTGGATATAGCCTAGTTGACAGAAGGCGCTGTGAAGGTAGGCCACACAATTACAGTACGAAACGTGAACTTCACCCAGATTAACAAACAGTGGTAAATGTGTTTACTTTTAACACAAACGCTCCCCTTTCACTGACTGTGCTTTTAGATAAAGAAGGATCTCGTAATTCTTGTGTACACAGTGACTCAACATATTGCAGCTCTCGTTTCATTTAATTTTAAAGATGTTTCTCTTTTAATTTGAATCAGATATTGATGAGTGTGCCAATCCAGACACCTGCAGTCAAATATGCATCAATCAGATGGGCAGCTACAAATGTGAGTGTGAGGAGGGTTACCAAGTTGATCCAGCAACCAAATCCTGCAAGGCCATCGGTATGTATGAGTTTTCTTGTATTATGTAATCAATAAATGTTGAAACTTGATGACTTGCCTGTTATATTGTCAGAATGGGACAAAAATGGGATTCTTGGTACATTTTCTATAAGAAAAACCATAAATATAGTTTATATTTCACTCAGCTTTGCAAGTAGAAGGTGTAGACTGTATGTAAAAGAAGTAAAAAGATACCATGACATCACTCACTAGTCTGTGTACTAGCATACTGAAGCCTTGACTTTATTTACCATTAGCTCTCTCTCTCTCTTTAGCATGAATGCAGTTATGGTGACAAACTCATAGTAATGATATTCCTAGAATGCCACCACTTACAGGCCAAACCAGATCTCGGATACATACTATATTTAAATCATTTAATTTTGCTTCTGTGTAAAACAAACAGTAAACTGATAATAAAATATAACTCATGCTGCCCTTGTAGGAACAATAGCCTACCTTTTCTTCACTAACCGTCACGAAGTCAGAAAGATGACTTTGGACAAAAGTGAATACACGAGAGTAATCCCTCGCCTGAAGAACGTTGTGGCTCTCGACATGAACATGGCCACCAAAGAGATCTACTGGTCAGACATGTCCCAGAAGAAAATCTACAGGTGAGCAGGAATGAAATCGGAATCAAAATAGCCATTGTGTTCACTATACTCTTATTTGACACTCTTGTTTTTACTTTCTACCCAGAACTCCAATGGACTCAGCTGAAGACTCTACTCAGCACCACATAGTGATCAGTAATGACATTGATGCTCCTGAAGGAATTGCCTTCGACTGGGTTCATGGCAACCTCTACTGGACAGACAGTGTCCGCGGCACGGTCTCCATTGTAACTGCTGATGGTAGTCGTCGCAAAACTCTCTTCCACCAGGACTTATCGAAACCCCGCGCTATTGTGGTTGACCCCCACAGCAAGTAAGCTAATACCACTAATAGGAGTTTAGTAATGCCTAAATCTTTACTCTCTGTTTCATTTGTGTTACATCCACATAACAGGAATCAGAGTACTCATAAGTATTTTTTTTACATTACAGTTTTATTTATTGGACCGACTGGGGGAATCCAGCTAAGATTGAGAAGGCGGGTCTTAATGGAGGAGATCGCACCGCGCTAGTCATTGACAACATCGTGTGGCCTA
Organism: Pterophyllum scalare; assembly: GCA_024447675.2. Classification (NCBI taxonomy): domain Eukaryota; kingdom Metazoa; phylum Chordata; class Actinopteri; order Cichliformes; family Cichlidae; genus Pterophyllum; species Pterophyllum scalare. Next base: position 16,883 of record JAMQGT020012457.1, on the reverse strand, counting down.
ATGGCATCACACTCGGTAAACTCAAGCATTCATGTCTCTTGGGTTTCAAAGTTGTTTATTTATCCATGTGAGCATTAACACCAGTGGTCACTCTAGTCTAACCTTCCCCAACCTACTTTCTCCCCAGACCTGTTAAACCAGCGCCTCTACTGGGTGGACTCTAAGCTGCACACCCTCTCCAGCATCGACGTTCAGGGCGGTGGTCGACGTACCCTCATTATTGATGAACACAAACTAGCTCACCCACTGGGACTCACTGTATTTGAGGTAGATATTCACCACATGATAAAGCCAGAGCATGACCAATACATCTCACAAACACCTCACTGCACATGTAAACCGCAGCGTTGTTCACGTCTATAGTGTCTCAGTTATTCGAACTCAGCTGTTTTTGTGTTTCCAGGAGAAAGTGTTCTGGACAGATGTGAGTAACAGTGCCATCCTCAGTGCCAACAGACTGACTGGTGAAGACATTGTGCCAGTGGCGGAGCACCTATCATCACCAGAAGACATCATTCTGTTTCATAAGCTCAAACAACCTGCTGGTAAGAGTTACACTACTAAAGGTGTAACACTACTTGCTTTTTTGAAAAAGATTAGCTTAAGTTAAGTCAGTGCTTACCTTTGATAAATAGTGAGATTTGCATGCAGTAACTGGCCTCTTAGCTGAGCTCATCCACTTATAATTAGCATACAGACATGAGACATCCAACTTTCATTCAAAGCCCTGTTTTGTTTTTCCCCATTGCAGGAAGAGACTGGTGTCAGGTGTCCAATGGTGGTTGTGAATTCTTGTGCCTGGCAGCTCCTCAAATAGGAAGACATCCCCCCAAATATACATGTGTCTGTCCAGATAACACGATGCTAGACAGGGATATGAGAACATGTGTACCTGGTATGCTAGCAATCTAAATTTAAATCATAATAATATAGTTCCTGTCTTTAAAGTAAAATATTTAACCACCAGCCTTTTACTGACTCCCTTTCTCCGGTTTCTGTACTTTACCAGCTGTGCCAACAGCTGCAGCACCTAGGCTGACTCAAGTTCCACCTACAAGCTCTCCTCATCTGGAGCCAGTGCCACCTAGGACCACACCCAGGACCAAACCTAGGACCACACCCAGGACCATACCTAGGACCACACCCAGGACTATACCCAAGACTACACCCAGGATTACATCCAGGACCACAGTGAAGCCTAAGGTCCACACCACCACCACAGTGCCTGTTGTAATTCCCAGCACAGTGCCACACATTACCAATCCTCTAATCAGGTCCACCGCACCCGAACCAAGGATGACTTCGCCCCGTCCAGTGAATCCTAAAATCTCTCAGACCACCACACAAGCTCCAGTCACCTCTCCAGGCAAGTTGCCAAAGTGCCACAGGGTTGGTCTGAGTGCACTGCTCTCATTGCAGTCCTAGTGAGGGTTAGCTCTATGTATCATTAACTTACATTATTGTGTTTACCTTTGCTTTAGATGTCCGACATAACTTTGCTGCAGCCCTACCCAAGACAGTGTCCACCACCCCGATAGCACTTTACGTGATGTTACCTCTTGGTAAGCTGTTTGAGCATCTGCTGCTTCTCAGAAAACTCATTATTCAAATTAATCCAGATATTATGAGTAATCTATCTCTAAATCTGCTTCCATCAAATAGCAATCATTGGTCTGGTGGTTGTTGGTAGTGTTCTGCTCTGGAAGAACTACAGGCTGAAGAACACCAACACAATTCACTTTGACAACCCTGTTTATCAAAAAACCACTGAAGACCAAGTGCACATTTGGAGGAGCCTTGATGGTTACTCCTACCCAAAGGTAAGTCTAAAATGAGTTACTTCTATAGTACAATGATTCATTTAAATGTCAAAAATGTTTATCCTGCTGATGTTGTATGTTTTATGTCTTACTTTCTTTTTTTATTTGCTGTCCCATCAGAGACAAGTTGTGAGTTTGCATGAAGAGGCAGAGAATCCAATCTTTATAGACAACTGAAAAAAAGACCAGCAGGGTGCAAGAAGGAGCCTGAATGATAAACTAACTTCTTCATCATTTTTACCTCACACAGCACAAAGATATGGAGTTCAAAGCCTGTATGTGACAACCTTAAACCACTATATCCTCAGAGGTGCACAGGTGTTCTACTGTGAACGTAGCAGAGCGAATCTTTTTTATCAGGGTGTACATTTTTTCATTCCTCACCAAAACAAACCAAATCATCACATTGTGGATTCCTTAATCTTTTTTTTATTTTTACTTGTTATTATAACGGTTATGCTGGCAGTATGAATGGGGAACTATATCATCGTTAAAGGCACTTGGAGTTGTAAATAGCACACAAAGTGGCTGCTTTTGATAATATTTTATCTTGCAATATTTATGATTTAAAACAGTAGTTTGAGGAAATATTCACTTTTTTTTTTTTTTTTTTGGGTTAGAGTTGGATGAAAAAGTTTATAAAACAGTTACATCTGCAAATAAACTCTAAAGCTATAGCCAGGAGGCAATTAGTTTAGCTTTGCATAAATAGTAGAAACGATAAGAAGCATTTAAATATGAATGTGTTATGGGTTTCTATCTATCCACATAACATGTTAACGCAACAAGCTTTAGTTCTGTTTGGATAGAGTCTAGCTAACTGTTTCTCTTTGCTGCCAGTCTTTTGGTTAAGCCAAGCTAATTGCTGTAAGGTGCTTCCTTCTATACATCCAATTTGAACAACTCTCAAGGCCTTTACACACTAGACACGTAAAATTCGTGCAAATGTTTTGTGCGTTAAAAATATTTTTCAGACTCACCTATTCGCAATGCAGCCGTTCACACCGATCATGTAATTTCACAGGATGAATTTGCTGCATTTGTAAGTGAATAAAGAGATCTGACCAATCAGATCACTGTACTGTATTTGGCAAAAGGTGAGCTCATAGCTCAAAACCCACATCATGATACTGAATATAAAATATTATGGAAATAGTAAAATAATACTGTTATACCTCAGACACACAACTAGATGCTGCTCTGGAACCATTGGCTCTTTGAAATTATTTCCCTGCCTCCATAGATGTGGTCCCAGCTCTGCCAACAAGAGCTCAAAATGCCCCCCTGACATCCAGAAATATGTTGATGTGTTGATGTCAACCTCATTTTCTCCACAGCGTGTTTTTTTAAAAAAGAAATATTCGCAAAAACTCAACACATTCGGTGTGTAGATATAGGTTACATGACAAGTTTGCATCTGAAAAATTTGGTGTGTAAAGGCCTTTAAACAGGCCCCTTTATTTAAGCTGCTGCTCTAGCAAGCCACTTTGCAACCTGCCCCAGCCACAACACCACCAGCAGAGCCTTACTGCCAAGCACAAAGTACTGCAGATGGAAATTATCATTTTATTTGAAAAAAGTAGTGCGGCCGAATTAAATATTCCCTTTCTCTTTGTGTTCACTTTTTATCCTGGCAGTGATACTATGGTTTATTTAAAAAGAAAGTTTAGCATTTTGGTATGCTTGTTATTTTGGTTTTTTGCTAACGGTTATATAAAAATATGCATACCACTCTATCAGCTGCTAACTTGCAAACTTTGTTTAGCACGAAGGCAGGAATCAGGTGAAAGCAGCTAGCCTAGCATCTGCAACTGCAAAGTGATTTATCAGCGCCTTACGGGTGATATTTCTTTTGGGGGAAACAAGGTAATGGTTTCCAGTCTTGTACTAACCTAATCTAATCTGCAGATGGTTACATATTTACGATACAGAAAGTGAATATCCATTTTTTCCCTAAAAGATCATACTTTTTCTTAAAAAATGAGCACACAGCAGGTGAATGTAATATTCAGAGTTACTTGCGCCCGTGACCGGAGTATGTCACATTGCTATATCAGCATACTTTGTGTGTTTCGCACTGGCATCTGCCTCAGTAGTTGCGCAGAAATATAATACAAAATAACTTAATGGTACTGCTGTTGTTAACCTCAAAGAAATCTCAGCACAGTTTGCGTTAGTGTCTTTTTTTTCCATTCTGTACTCTCTCTTCAGCAGAGAGCCTCAAGATGCCTTTTCAGCTGTGCAATGCCCGTCCAGTATCTATGCGCTGGAAAGGCATCTTTAAATTTTTAATCCATATGTCTCTCTTAGGGGATGTAGTACATTCCTGAAAGGCTGAAAAGCATTGATTCAGCCACATGTGACCATAAAGGGTGTGTATAGTGCTCTGTGCCGTGTCACACGTACGTTTAAATACTCCCTTAGGACCGGTTGCCTTAAACAGTAGCCTGACAAAAGAATGCGATGTGCCCAGACAGACTTTCCTGGTTGTTTGTGATCATTTATTTGTATTATTGAGTGACTTTTTACTGACAGATTTTGTTCGTGTTGGTGCTACTGAGTGGATTTGTATATAATCAATGTGCCTTGCATATTTACATTGCAGGATGTGGTGGTGTTACAATGCTTAACCAATTTATTAGACCACCACCTAGTGTGAGGTTTATGCCACAGCTGCCCCAAATTAATAGTGCTGGCAATTAAATCCTTTTTATATTTTTGTAATGTTACCTGTTTGTGCAGATCCTTTCATCAAAAATATATTTTTAATGAATTCAATTTTGGATATGAAAAAACGAATTCAGTTTGTTATTTCCCTAATAAATGACAATATAGTTTTTAGCTTTAAATGATTTTTTGACAGATTTTTTGTTTTCTTGTTTTTATGACGGGTGGTCTAATAAATTTGTTAAGCACTGTGCATGCAAGTGAGGTGTTAATACTCAAGACAATATCATCATGGAAATGAAGCTGTGCAATCACCGACCAGCAGTGCACACAAACCTGTAAATACAATGTTCATACGAATGTACATATTTGTACTTAACTGTTGTTGTTAATGTTGTTTTAGACTTTAAACATTTGCTGTACAGAAATAAATGCTTCTATTTATTATGAAATCAGTTGTCTCTGGATTCAGTTTTTGAGGGCCTGTGCTGGCGTTTGTTTGAATCCGTAACCTATTAGGAAAATTGTAAGCGTTGCTGTGTCTGTTTTCACACTGGTGGAACTGCTCCTGGCTAGGTTGGTCACTCAAAATTGAACTCACACTCCAAAAAAATTTATTATTTCTTGCAAACAATTGCAGAATTTCATCTGGTTATTTCCTTATGGTCCTTAAACTGTTTCAGCTGGTTTTCTCTCTTGCAAACTAGTTTTCATAAACAGGAGGTTTATTGAATCCCAAAGGTTATAGTTTGAACTAATATTCCACATAAATGTAGCAAGTATGAGTCAAGTAAAGTTTTTGTTTTATTTATTTAACAATAAATAAAAAGCCACACTACTGTCATGGTACAGTTAAAGTCCACCCTCTTTTAATGCCAAGTTTTCAAGATGTAATGAAAATGATCTGGTCCTTATTAGGTCTTAAAGTTAGGTAACACGTGACCCATTACACTGTGTCATTTATTTAAAATTTTTAAGCCAAACTGCAGAAGCAGTGTGTTTGGAAAAACTAAGTCCACCCTTACTGCTTCCACACGACTTAAGAGGTTGAGCAGCAGCCAGGTTCTGCTCATCAAATGCACCTGATTAACTGATCATCAGCCAGTGTGAGCACTCAAGAAAGTAAGTTTTGGCAGTTTGCTGCTCTGGATCATTCAGGTGTGTGTTAGCACAGTGCCAAGGAGGAAAAGCATCAGCAATGATCTTACAGAAGTAACTGCTACTGCCCATCAATCTGGGAAGGGTTATAAGGAGATTTATAAACAATATGAAGTGCATCATTCTACAGTTAGGAAGATTACTCACAAGTGGAAAACATTCAAGACAGCTGCCAACCTTTCCAGGAAAGCACATCCCAAAGTCAGACTGTACAATGCTCAGGACTCAGTTAGCATGTTAAAGGATAAAGTTCATGAAAGCACAGTTAGAAAAACCCTTCTTAATAAGCATTGTTTGTTTGGAAGGATTGCCAGGGGCAAGCCTCTTCTCTCTGAAAAGAACACGGCAGCACGGCACAGATTTGCAAAGCTGCATCTGAATAAATCCCAGGGACCTCTGTAGGAATGCGCTTTGGACATAAGAGACCAAAGTGGAGATGTTGGCCATAATACACACAGCACCAAAACCAAGCACAGCACATTAGCACAAACACCTCAGATCAACTGTCAGCACAGTGGTGGAGGGGTGATTCAATGATGATGATTTGGGCCTGCTTTGCAACAGTGAGACCTGGGCACCTTTCAGTCACTGAGTCGACCGTGAACTCCTCTGTATGCTGAAGTATTCTAGAGTCAAATGTGAGGCTGTCTGTCTGACCACGAAAGCTTGGCTGAAATTGGGTCATGCAGCAGGACGATGGTGCCAAGCACACAGCAAAACTACAACAGAATGGCTGAAAAAGAAAAGAACCAAGATGTTGCAATGACCCAGCCAAAGTCCAGACCTCAACCTTAAGAGAGCTGTGCATAAACAAATCCCTACAAACTTCAGTGAACTGAAGCAATGTTGCAAAGACAAAAATTCCTTCACAATGATGCGATAAAGTCATACAGAAAATTATTACTTCAACTTCTGGCTGTTTAAAGTGGTTCTACAAGCGCCTGAATTATAGAGTGCACTTAATTGTTCACACAGTGCTTCTTCTATGACGCCCTATAAGCAAGCACTTAGCGACTGGGATGGAAAAACTTCCTTTTAACAGGGAGTAACCTCCAGCAGGACCAGGCTCAGGTCGAGGCAGTTAGGGGTGACGGGTGGGAGACGGGAGAAAATTCACACTAAGGAAGAGAGCCAGAGACTCACATTCTCTGTGTTGTTATCATGGTTTATTTATGCAGACATGGTCGAAAACATAAGTGGATTTTTCTGGGAGAGGCTGTGCTGTTAGATCGCTGTTGAAAACAAGACCTCTTTCCTAGAAAGTCCACGTCAAAGCGAAATGCGACACCCCATTCTTTCTTAGAAATTCTCGTAGACACACACAAATAGAAAAAATAACCTTATAATCTTTTGTTAATCTGTGCCAAATGAAATTAGTAGATAAAAAAAGATAGTCAATAACAGCACCCATAAGTCTTCTAAAAGTTTAGTAGCTTCAAGACTAAGTCACAACAGCAGTGACCGGAAACAGCTTTGCCCATGTGTGGTCAAATCCATCAGCAGACGTGTCGTGTGCAAGGTTCAAGGCTGAGTAAGAGTGAAGTGCTGAGCTGATAACAGGAGCCAGAAGATGCTAAAGACACACGGGCAAACATGGAGAAATACGACTGTCAGATCACCCTCAGAGAAAATGTTATACCTATTATGAACACATTGCACTATTAATTCATTCAGCATGAGCCAATCTCCCGAACTGACTGATATCAGGCACACATCGTCCCAGACTCAGTGCTCCGGGAAACAGTTTTTCTGTTTGCATAGACGACATAATACGCCTGTTTTCCAAATAAAGGCTTTATCTAAATCCTTTCCCATCATTAATCATTAATTTAACCACTAAAGGTCACATGTGAGCCTCCTCGTTTATTCCACAGATGAACTGAATGATAATACTGAGAGGAGCTATTTTTGACCCAATGCTCATATATATATACATATATATATATATATATATATATATATATATATATATATATATATATATATATATATATATATATATATATATATATATATATATATATATATATTTTTTTTTTTTCTGTGTGGGAGAACATGTTCAGTCAGGTTTCAGTTCTAGTGCCTTTCTCATATGTGAGTCAGTATGTTTCAGTTTATGTTTATACAAATTCATTAATGGATGTCATGTCCTAATAGGTTAGGATATGACATTATTGCACACCTGATCCTGAACAAACAAACGCAGTCAGCTGGACCAAACACTGACCTTTGCTCAGACCATGTTTTGTTGGAAAGACACAGCCGTATTTGAACAGCACAAACTGCTCACCACACAGCAGGATTATCAGTCTTGTTACCAATAATAAGCAGTGCATCAACTTTATAGTTTCACTGCGTCAGCATCAGCATCAGTGTCAGGAGTGCTGTCGATGCTTAAAAATCAAGACATTTATTTCATTTTTAATGATTTTTGAGTTTTATCAGGCAGGAAAAGAGGGCCTCCTGTGACTGCTCTACTATTTTAAAAATAAAATTACTCATGAATCACTCTTTTATTGTTGGTTTGGGTGAAGCTCATTTTGAGCTATTTTCTGGGAACAGCCATTGTTTTCCCACTATGATTTAATCTGATGATAATTTTCTTGATCGATTTATTTTTTGTTTTGGGTTTTTAAAAGTTCTGAATATAAAAAAACTGCATGTTGTTGTACTCAATGCACGTGCTCGGCTCAGCAGAGCTCTGACTCTTTGTCAGCCTGGCCTACGGTGCTGAAAAAAAAAAACTAGAGTTGTTCTTATTTTCTTCAATCAGTGATGAGTAGTAAGATGTCCTAACTTCATGGCAACAAGCTCATTTTCCAGGGTAAATGAAGATCTTCTACATTTGTGAGAGGCACACATTTGTGAGTTATACCAGGGAGTCGAGCACTTCTGATCTGGGGCTTTCTTTTTCAGATTAACCACAGTGCACTCAGTGAGGATGTAATACTATTAACGCGATAACTGACCTCTGTGGGAGATTAGTGAGCTTCTCTGCATTGTGTTGGCACATGGCACTAATGAAGATAACAGTGGGTGAATTATATCCTTAAATTATTTTTAAAAAAAATTGTATGTATTCCTTCATACTGTATATTTTATGTGCAGATGTCTTAATTTGTAAAGAAACTAAAATGATACTAAAACTAAACTAAGACTGATATAATGTACAAGGATGATACAAAGAGTTATTAATAAATAAAACAAAATTATCTAATATAAAAAATTTGTTAGTCAATTTTTAATAGTTAATCTGTTGTGTCAGATATGTACCTGCTGCTTTTTTAATATAAAAATAAAATGACTATAATAATAATAATAATAATAATAATAATAATAATAATAATAATAATAATAATAATAATAATAATAATAAAGCTCTGAAACTTGAAATAGTTTTGTTTAATATATATTTTTATCTTACAAAACCATTAAAACCGCGAGGATCTTTGACTCCAACTCTTTAAACTGGCCGTGCGCGCCCCCTGCATGTCGATCGACGTAACGCCCGGCTCGTGCACCGGAAACCACGCGTTGAAGTGTTAACACGCTTCGGTAGCAGCTGGGATTACTTCTCTTGGCCGATATTTAGTTGTGATATTTAAACGAAAGCAAATTCTCTCTGTAAAAAAATAAAAACAACATGTTGGGGAAGTCGCAGCTGAAGATCAACTCTCAGTTCGCGCAGAAATATGAGAAATACCGACAGAAAGAAGAGCTGCAGAGGCGTAAGTGTGTCACTAGCTAAGCAGCATGTTAGCGTCCCAACGTGGGGACGTGTTACTAGTTATATAAGTAGATGTTTTCCCCATCGCTGTTAGATTTCTTAGTATAATGTCGGTATTTCCTGTGTGTTTATGCAGTGAAGGACCGGTACGGAGACCGAGCAGATGAGAGTGATTCGGAGTCTTCCGAGTCCAGCTCGGATGGCAGCGAAGTGGTCAGTTAGCATCACTGTTTCCACTCTCAGCGGATGTGAGGTGCTGCTGTGCTTAACATGTTATTTTCCGCCTTCAGGAGCTGGACTCCGATGTTGAGAGGGATTTTTACAGGACATTGTCACTGCTGAAGAAGAAAGACCCGAAGATCTATGAGAGAGATGCTCACTTCTACTCAGAAGGTGACTGCTGGGTATCATCGCTAGTTTTGCCTTCACAGTTTTAACAGCTCTTGGTGCGTGAAGTGACTTTTACCTGTTGCTTTCAGATGCATCCAACAGTGATGCAAAGCCTTCCACCTCAAAAGAGAAATCAGTGAAGCCCATGTACCTCAAAGACTATGAAAGAAAAGTGATCCTGGAAAAGGAAGGGTAAGTGACTGCATCAGATGGTGTTCCAGAAGCTGTGTTATAACTATGCCACGTTTAATGTCATTTAAATCAGCTCCATTCTGATCCTCAGTTTGAACTTCAGCAGGCCCTCTACATGCCTAAATGCAATGAGTTGCTGCCATGTGATTAGCTGATTAGATATTTGCATTGATGCCCACCTAAACATTTGTTCCTAATGTAGTGACTGAGTGTGTATGTGTGTGTGTGTGTGTGTATATATATATATATATATATATATATATATATATATATTAGACTGCCATTGTGTAAAATGTCAAAGGAAGCATACCCACTTGTAGTTGTAGAGTTTTTCTTTGCTGCAAAAACAAGCGACTCTCAGTTAAATGAGCTCAGCAGCCAGTCACTGATTCACTCCCCAGTGGACCAGGAAGCGTGCTGTATATGTCATCTCTTTTCCTCTTTCACATGTTTCCTGTAACCATTTAATTCTCTGCTTTTAACACGTTTCATTCTTATTTTACAGCAAATATGAAGATGAGGATGACAGCGATGATGAGGAGGCTGTCGAGAGAAGAGAGGTGGGCAGAGTTATTAACTAATACATTTCCTCAGGGATTAACAACTACGAATACTTTAAATAATCACCTCTGTTTTCCTTTAAAGAGAGCGGCCTCTCCCAGCTACATGCAGGAGCAGAAGGAGCTGAAGGAAAGGTAAGTCAAGAGAAACCTTGTGGTGTCCTGCTGAGGTGTTCGCAGACTTTTCACTGAAATCAGAATCTCTCTGCAGCTTCCGGAAGTTCATCCAGGACAGTGACGATGATGATGATGAAGGCAGCGAGGGAGATGGAGCGTCCCAGCTGCTGACCAGGAGGATCAAAACACAGGAGGAGAAGGTCAGAAGCTGCTACCTGCTGCTCCTCATCTTTAAATTGGGATCATTTGCAGATCTGGATTAATTTGTCTGTGGCTGCTCGTAGGATAAAGAGGAGGCAGACTACGTGGAGTGGCTGAAGGGCCAGGTGGAACTCGAGAGTGGAGAGGAGGTGAAGGACATGGTGAGTGTGTGTAAAAAGGTTGAAGTGAGTGAAAGAAAGATGCTCGTGTTAAACTGGCTTAGTGATAAGACTGGTTTGTGTTGACAGAAATACTTAAGAGACTACTGGAATGACCCAGAGCTGGATGAAAAGGAGTGTTTCCTGAGGGATTATGTCCTAAACAAGGGCTACTTAGATGAAGACGGCGAAAGGTATGTGAAATCAGTCTTACCTGTGAAATCAAGAAACACGGAGGAGTCTTATGCTTCCTGCTTTAACAATAATTTATTGGACTGCGTGCAGGATCCCAACTTACGATGAGGTGGTCCAAGATGACGTGGAGGATTCTGAGGAGGAGGGGGAGACTTTCTTAGAGCGCCAGGAGAACTTTGAGAGGAGCTACAACTTCCGCTTTGAAGAGCCGGATTCTCAGCAGATCAAGACCTACCCCCGCAACATCGCCACCTCTGTGCGCACCAAGGACGACCGCAGGAAATGCAAAAGGGAGGAAATAAAAGAAAGGAAGCAAAAGGTGTGGATCACGCGCACATGTGTGTGCGGGGGACGGTGTTGGTGGGGTGTCTAACCAAATCCTTTGTTTGTTGGCTAATATTTGGCTCTTGACTGACAATTTTTTCAGGAAAAAGAACAGAAGCGGGAGCAGCTGAAGCAGTTGAAGAACCTGAAGAGGAAGGAGATTATGGAGAAGCTGAAGAAGCTCCAGGAGCTGACTGGCAACCAGCAGCTCGCATTCAGTCAGATTGACCTCGAGGGAGACTTTGATCCAAAAGAGCATGACCAGCTCATGCAGGTCAGTGTATTCACACACAGACACACACAAGCGCGCGCGCACACACAGTCCTGCAAAACATGCAGAAATTTCCCTGATTTCACATCTGTTCACCACAACGCTGTGTGAAATTGTTACATGTATGAAAACTGAGAATCTCTCTGGAATTTACGGTGCCATAATCCAAGCTGTGATTCTCTGTAATCCCAGCCTTGTGAACAATGTTAATTAATTATATTAATTTGGTGAGGATTTTTTGTGTGCAGCTGTTTTGGTACGATGTAGTCATGAAGTGAATGTTTAAAAACCCATATATGGTGTTACAGTTGGACATGTTTCAAAAGCAGGTGTTGGCCAAAGTGCTGTGCACCAAAATGATAATAGAGCATTAAAACACATTAAAGAATGTAAAATGAGGAAAGAAAAAACATGAGCAAAAACAAATAAATAGCACAAGGAAAAAGCAATCCAGATTTTTCTTTCTACAGTTAAATAGCTTTGGGCAAATTCCCAAATTTGCCTTTGCTTTAATCTGGATTGGGGACCAAGCAGGAGTATTTGCTCAGTAGAACTCACTGTTCTAGTGTGAGTGTACAAGGTCAGACCTTCAGAGAGGTAAGGAGGTGCCAAGCCATACAATGCCTTGAAAACAATTAGAATCAGTTCTAAAACTGACTGGAAGCCAAGAACATGAAGATAAAAGACTTTATCAAGTTAGCCAAAACATGCAAACCAAATTAGCTGAGTAAAATAAATGATCAGAAAGGTTTAAAAAAAAAGAAAAAGACCCAATAGCAGGAGCTCAGTTAAATAGAAAAATAAATCACTGAGCTCGTTCATATTACTGTCCAAACACCTCTGGTTAGTTAAAGTATGAAAACTGTACTGACATCCACGTTTATGCTCTTTCAGGCAGTCCATTGAGACCCTTAGAGGACTCCTGGTTTTGTGTTTCACTCGCAGCATGCAACGTAACTGTCAAATTATATATTGTTATATAATGTGGAGAAAAATGGTCACTGACTAGAAATTAAAACCTTTTTTTGATGCCTTTTTTGTTCGTTCGTTTGTTTGTCTCAGAAATTTTTAAAAAGAAAAAAACAATCAGGGAGAAATGTACGAAATGAACTCAAAATCAGGGTCAGGGTTGGTCTGAGGTTCCCTAACTCAGATTGCTGAGAAAATAAATCAAAACTGGCAGTCTCAAAATTTCTAATTTTTTGTGTAAGTTGAATTTTTTTAGATGTGAGCCTGCGGTTTTGATTTATGAATGAAAATAAAGTTTGTTTTAAAGTTTTTTTTGGAGTGGCGGAAAGAAGCTTCCTTAGGGTGTGACGTTGTTATCGCGGCAACCTGCAGAGCAGCAGCTGTCAGTTCTTATCTTAATGAGGGGCGGTCCTCCTCCCGCTCACACGGCTGTGTTGCGTTGAGCTGATCACTTGCTGTGCCTGCTGCCCCAGCATTTAAACCAGGAGGCAGAAGAAATAGCTTGTAGTCACCTTTAACTTCACCAGCAGCTTGTGTTTGCAGAAGTTCTTTGGCGATGAATACTATGGAGACGAGGAAGAGGAGAAGCCTCAGTTTGAGGATGACGACGAACTGGAGGGTAAGCTAACCGAGCAGTTTTAATCAGATTGAAGCTAAAATGTGCTTCATGAATATTTGTGTGCGAGGCATAAACACAAGTTTGATGTGCCTGTGGAGTACGTTTTGTTGTATAAATGTTTGAAATGAACCTTTTGTGTGCAACAGAGCACTGGAACTGGGATACTTGGACCGGAGAGCAACGTGAGGAGGACTATGGTGAGGAGTATGATGGAGAGGAATACAATGTTACTGAACCCCACTGCGACGATGAAGACTTCAATGTGAGCTTCTTACTGATCAACTGGACATTCTCGTTGTGATGAGCGGGGACTGTTTTGCTAAGTCGTTTTTTTAAACAAACCTGTTTGTGCAGATGGATGCAGACTATGACCCCAGCCAGCAGACAGCTTCTAAGAAGAAGAAGAAAAAGGAGAGGAAGATGATGATGAAAGAGGATCTGCCACAAATGGGCAAAAAAGAAAGCGGTCTCGCTTTGCAGAGGTCATCACTAAAAGCAAACCTGTGTTTGATCCTCGTAAGTGCCGGTGCCGCTCGCACGCTCTGACGTACGGCGTGGTCGTTATCTAACTGAGGGCTGTCGTTTCAGAGGAGAAGACCTTCGAGCAGTACTTGGACGAATACTACAAGCTGGACTATGAGGACGTCATCGACGACCTCCCGTGCAGGTTTCGCTACAGGCAGGTTGTGCCCAATGACTTCGGCCTGACCACAGATGAGGTGAGGGGGGCGGCACCTGCTGCCGCACCTACAGGCTTTCCGTCCTCCGTTATAGTAATGGTGGCAGGCTGATCACGACTGGCTCGAGTCTCCTTTTAGAACTCTGCATATTGAGTCTTGATGTCATGTACGTGTTGCAGTGTTGGTGACTGCGGTAGTGTTACATGCAGTGCAAATTGGCTTGTCAATAGTCCACTTCTGGTTTGTCGTTATGGGAAATGCTCTTTGATCTGGGTAAGGGTGCCTGCTGCACTGGACACATGAAACTCGCTGTCTGTTGGTTTACTATAGTAATTATTCATTCTCACAAACATGCAGTCAGACATCATACTATGTGTGAAGGGACACGTGCACCTCTGTATAGAACAAGTTCAGGGCATGGGTGTAGGTTAATGGCACTGCAGTGATGAGCCTCAGCTAGATTGATCTGGTATTGCTTCCCTCCGGGGAGAGCTCTGACCAGGGAATGATCTCAGCTTAATCTTCTCTCTGAGCAGACCAGTGATTTGATGCAGCAGCAAATGTGAAATGATCTAAAAACTGATTTGAACTAATGAGTCTGCTTCCTCTCCTCAGATTTTAAAAGCTGATGACAAGGAGCTGAACACCTGGTGCTCTCTGAAGAAGACGTGCATGTTCAGGTACTGCCTCACTGTGTGGGGTTTTTTTTTTTTCTTTTTAAGCATTGTACCTTTATCTGATAGGAGTTACCCCACTTGTTTCCTTTGTTCGCTAAGGTCTGAAAAGGAAGAGCTGTGTGACCTGAAGAACTACAAAATCAAGGCCCAGAATGAGAGGAAGAAGAGGGAAGTCCTGAGCTCCATGTATTCAGAGTGAGTAACATGCTGATCCGCTGGATTAATGAAGTTGTCATTTTATTGGTTGGTTATCGTGTCAATCTGAATTTACTCTACAGAGACAATGAAGATGTGACTGAGGCCAAGACCAAAGTGGGCAAAAAGCGAAGGGATCGTCTGAAGAACGCTGAGAAGCAGAACAGAGGAGCAGAAGGCGGTAGTGCAGTCCCCACTGAGGACTCCACAGAAGAGACTCTGCTTCCAGTTCTTCAGGAAGCAGGAGATGGCATTGAAGGGGAGGAGGAGATTCTGATTCCCAAGAAAAAGATGAAACACAAAGGAGAACCCCAGGTTGCTGCTGAGGAGGTGGCAGCAGAGAAATCAGATGAGGTGAAAAACAGGACTGAGAGACCAAATTGGTCTAAGAAGAAGCACAAGCGTTCAGGTGGCCTCATCGGGGTGAAGATAGGTGGCCGGGAGTTCAGTAGACAGAGACTGAAGGCCTATGGCCTGAACCCCAAGAGACTGTACTTCAGACAGCTCGGCAGACAGAAGCGAAAAGCACAGGAGAAGAAGGAGAAGCAGAAAAATAAAGTGTGATAATGGCTCCACTGTTTCAGATACAATCCTTGATGATCATGCTGTTAAAGTGTGGTGGAAAAATGTTCCCAATATTTAATTTCTGCACACAAATCTTTTTTGAAATGGTGTAAAATATAATGTATTAAAAATGTTAGCTACCAAGATTTGAAGTGCCGGTCCTCTTGTGTCAAGGTTGCTTTTGAGATCTGGCTCCTTTGCATCTTTATGGGTGGTTTAATCTGACAGTTCAGTTGTGTGTGGGGTGTTTTGTTTTTGTCATGTCAGGTTTGTTTGACTCAGATTGGTCAGCAACTCATTGAAGTACTGGACTCTGCAGAGACTATGAATCACTAATTGCAGAAACCCGTATCAGTTATTTACAGGAGTGTTAATTAGTGGATGTTGGCTGGCCTGCTTCATAACTCCAGAATCTGTTTAGCTTAACTTTTCTGTTCCATAGTCTGAGAATAGGATATTGTGTGTATTTTACAACTTCTGTTTTGGACAGTTTCATAAGCAAATAGTTGGAAATGGTTGTTTTTCAAAATATGGTAGAACTAAGTATTAAAGTATATCAATATATTTAACAAAGTGACTTTTTCCATCCCTAGTTTAAAGTGCCACACACTATATTAGGCACATTGGTTAGGTTTTTTTTTTTTTAAAAGCTTTTGCTAATGCACATTTTAAGTGGCTAAAGTGGGAAATGTAACTGAAATTACAATGCGCTGAGCGGTGAAAAGTTCAATTTGAAGAGCTTTGAAATAATCTAGTCCTCCCTGATTTGTCATCGCACTCATGTACACTAGGGGGCGGTATGCGCCTAAGGAACGTCTGGAAGGCTGACCTCCACCAAAGAAGAAGAAAAGAAGAGGCGCGCTCAACCACTGAATTTGAATCCTGTGGAGTGCGATTCGGTATGTTTGCTGCTCTTATTTGACCCCAAAAATTGTTTTTTTTTTCTCCGTCTAAAGCCCTGTTCTCATCTAACAAATATACACCGGAGAATACTACTGAAAACTCGCACTGTGTGTCGGTGTCATTTTAGGACAGACTAGCTGCGCCGTCCACAGGAAGCTTTGAGTCGTAAACAAACTGAAGCCCTTTGGCTAAAGGCGGAGAGTGCCGTTTTATAAACTGTTGACGTACTGTAACTCGGCATTTATCCAAGAGCTAAAAGAAACTTTTCACTTGTTAAAGAAAAATATCACGATCAAATTAACTCACGGACCCTGTTTGGTAATTATTGAAGCTTAAATGAGCCTTAATGAGCTCTCCCACAGTGTTAGCATCCATATTTTCACTTTAATCTCGTCTCTTCTGCGCTTTCTAGTCGCCCACAATGGCTCAAGGTCACAAATTTCAAGACTTGGAGGAGACCGGGAGGCTTTGGTGGGCTTCATCAACAGCAGTCAGC